>JAOPUD010000070.1:14827121-14843067 GCA_027122715.1 Trisopterus minutus
ACACACACACACACACACACACACACACACACACACACACACACACACACACACACACACACACACACAAACACTCATTCAGTTTTCCATCCTGAATTTGTATTTTTCAGACCTTTCGCACCCTTTAAGCTTTGTCTAGTTAGACTGGGGAGGTCTGTGAGCTGTGTCTCGTGTTTAACTCAACGGGACACATTTTTTGTTTTTATTTTCTCCCCTAAAAGCCCCAGCTGTTCTTGAAAGACGCAAAAATCCAATTTCTGAGTTTTACTGATGTTTCTTCAGGCGACAAAATCGTGGCCTAAAAAAAAAACGAGCAGCTGTTTAAAGCAGCGTTGAAAGAATAAAGTCCCCACAGAATCTAAGCGTTTTTTTATTTCTTATTCGGGTGTTTATTTAGTGACAAAACAGATGGGCGCTCAGAACAGGACTGGAAGGTGATTTAAGAAGTCGTAGTGAGTGGTCAACCATATGTGAAGAATTTAGATAGAAGATTACACCGGTATTCATAAGACTAGAGAACTCCTGTTGTGGGCAACGAGATCTTCTGTGTTCATTATGAAGTCTCGTCTCATTAAGTTTCCTCCCTTGAAAATGAATATTTAAATAAAGAATTGGGCACCTAAGAACAACCATGTTTTTTGCTACTCTGTCGATGAGTTGCCTGCTGGTGTTTATTCAGCAGGGAAAACAATGATATCTTTTTATAATTGAAGGTCACCCGAATTGCTGTGATCAAGACGTGAGGTCGTCGCTGCTAATGCCAATCAATGCTTACGCTAATCGGTGCTTACTCTGAATGGCACTATAATGTAACATATAGTTATGTTTTACACCTACAAGAATCCTGGATCACAGCCCAATACAACGTAAGGTGTGGGCTTTGTAATCAAATGTAATTTAAGTGTGTGAAATGTGTTTAAATGTGTTGCTAGCTAAGGTTTTTCTCCACAAAGTTGTCTAATTAAGAAATACCTACCATAACAGTTTAGGATTGTTATTTTCTCAACCCACAGAGTTCCCTCTCATTGCCCATCTTTGCCTGGACTATCGGATGAAAGGCAGCAAGGCAAAGAGAGACACCTTCTGATAACCCGTTTCGGGTTATCATTTCGTGAAAAGCTTCAAGCCTCCATGAGGTTTGCTCCACGGCTTATGTTGCCATTTCTCTATTCCCCAGGAGTTATTCCTTGAACTCTATCCCCAGTTAAGCCTATGTATCTAGGGGGCAACCGCTTATCCAGGTCAGGTCTACTGAGGAATATATGCTGTATATACTCTGGTCAACCGGGTCATTGATGGTACTCTGATGAGTATTGTTGATACTTACTGATGAGTCCCCGTGTTTCTTCTAGCCCTGCTCATCCCAGAACGATGCTTTAAATCTCTCTACAGTGGCCTCACCACCATCACTCCATTAACACTCTCACAAGACTCTGGTGCTACTGGTAACTGGTCACTGACCTGTCCCTTGATGGTAGACCCCAGGGTTCGGGCAATGTCATGCAAGCCATCATTGCCTTGAGTCTGCAGGTTTGTCAGAGACACAGAATGCAATGCAGTTTCCTATTGTAGAGTTTCCTCCACTCATGTTGTTCCTTTGCCATCCCTGGCTGACTGCCCATAGCCCCCATATTGAGTGGTCTTCAGGCAAAGTCCTGGTGTGACGATGCAATTGCATTGCCTGGTGCCTCACTACCCAGTTAAGCCCCAGTATACTATCTGTTACTAGCTCACCCAGTCTGCTGTTTTCTCAGGTTGAGGGCCAAAGTTAGACATATCTCGTGTTCCCCCTGTATATTGGAATCTGCGCAGTGCTTTTAGCGAGGAAACTGCCTCCCAACAGATCCTATGACTGTGATATTTCTCTGTTCCAGACCTACCTCTCCTAGAGGAAGTTCTTTTCTCTTTCTGGTCCTGTAACTCTTGCCATGAGCGCCTATAATTAAGACTTAGTGACACCAGCAGCGATCCAGGAACTGGTAAACTACATTTCAAGAGAAATGTTAAACGGATGCATTTTTGTCTTGCTTCCTGATCTTATCTATGTCCGTTACAGAGCATGTGCAACACATTTGCCAAGTCAAAACTGCTGGACAATCTCCTCTTTGTCAAGGCAGAGAAGGGCGTGGTTCAAATGGACACTATCTCCTTCCAGGGCTTTATCGTGTCTCAGGGTCATGTTCTCATGGTAGGCCTGGGCGATATGGCTGAAAGACATATCACGATATAACTTGATCATATTGATCGATAACTATTGATAATTTTAAAATTACTAGGAATTACCATGCTGGATTTAAACCCTTCTGTTTAACACTAAATATGACCTTCCACTGCTTCATTGCTAAATACTCCAATGTCGATACAACAATGGAAAACACATATTGTATATTTGATATATAAGATGTAAAAGTATGGAACAGTGTTTGTGTAACAAACCCTGCTAGATTCGGGGGTCCAGTTTCTTATCGATATATAGTTAATGTTTTATATTGATATTGATCAAAAGTCTATCACGATACAATAATTTATTGTTTTATTGCCCAGGCCTAAATCAAGGATCCCTTAAAAAAGTCCAAGCAGTCCTGAATTGCCCGAAACCTTCCTCAGTGAAGGAGGTTCCTAGAAAGATGTTGTGTTATTTTGAAGTCCTGATCCATCCAGACCCTTCTCTGCCCTTCATCATAAAGATAGACCCCTCTAATGTTGGCGTAGGAGATGTTCTGTCCCAACGCTCCACCAAAGACCAGAACATGCAGCCCAGTGAAAGGGCTGCAGGACTTTCTGGACAATCTCCTTCTGCCATCTAACCCCAGCTCAGAAAAACTATGATGTTGGCAACCGGGAAGTCTTTCGGCTCGCCCTTGAGGCATGGAGGCAGTGGACGGAGGCTTCCATGGTTACCTTTGTGGTATATTCAAGATGCCAAACACGTAAACTTTCACCAGGCCAGGTGGCCAGCTCTCTATGTCACATCACACTGGGTCCAAGAACCTCAAAGCACTCTCCCGATAGTTCGGCTCTTTGTTTTGTTTTAGAAGAAAAGCTTATTAAATCAAGTCTGGCAATCTTGAATCCTTCTCTGAACCCTACTCGGGTTCCCGCTATTGTTTATATCAAGTCCTAAAAGCATGACTTCAGACTTGGATCAGCTGATAGGTGTATGTGTGTGTGTGTTTGTGGGCCTAGAAAATAATATATTTACAGAAGCCATTACTTACAAGTCACAAGTATTAGGTGGGCTTTGAACCTGTTACCACACGCTATGAGCTCAGAAGGCAGCAGCAGGTTGCTGTCAGTGGGAACTGTTAGAGATGTCAGCCTGTACCGCAATAAGGCGCACGCTCAGGCTGTCAGCTGAATGAAGCCAATGGAGATTGGTTTGATAAGCTGTGCGTCTGTGAGTTTGTGTGTTGTGCTTTTTCCTGCCTGTGTCTGCATTGTGTGTGTGTGTGTGTGTGTGTGTGTGTGTGTGTGTGTGTATGTGTGTATGTGTGCATGCATGTGTGTAATGAACACACAGTTATACATAACTGATATGCTGTCTACCAATCATTCCTGGGATAAATACCTTCACCTTTTTTTTTCACCTCCATATGCGTCATTTCAAGGTAACCTTTTGTGAAGAACTTTAGATAAAATTGTGCAATTTGATCTGCAACCTCAGCCAACTCATTGACCAGTACTTCATATTATTTGTATCTCCTTTCCCTTCTAACCCATCTATCAGAGAAAATAATCCTTGAATGTGTAACCTTACCTGTGATACAACTTTGTGTTTCTTATTCTGACCTCACACTCTGAACTTCAAACATTACCTCTCTTACGTATCACACAAAAAAAATAAAGTCAACAATAGTTGTATCAAAATGAACAAAGCTTAGGAAAATAATTAAGAATAACAATGTTGTCTAAAGTTGCATCCCTGAAGCTAGGCTACCAGCTATCCGCTGATATTGAGCCAGTGACGGGCTAACAGCGTAATCTATGGAATTTCACCCAATGACCTCTAATAGGTGCAGACAAAAGACACCCACCGTGTAGGAGTTTAACAGTTACTACCATAATTGTGCCTTGCTTGAGGTCCTCCAAAGCAGTGAAAGGGGAGAATGTGTGTAAGGGGTCTCATGTTAGCCGCTAGTGTGTGATGTCATCTTAGATGTTTTCTCAGAGTTTATTTTACTACAATTTACTTTGGGGGGTTAGGATGTGGTATATGCCTCACATTGGTTTAAACAGGTCGCATTATCACACACACCTGTGTTGGAGAACCACACGCTACGCACAATAACAGTTAAAACCAAATGCAAAGTTATTTCCTCTTACTAATAAGTATATTCTGGAATTCTCTGTTCCCCGTGCTTCATTTGGCTCCAAGAGCATAGAATGTTCCATACTTCAAACATGCCAGTCTGTTATAAGACTTCAAATCAAGATCACAAACAACACTTATGTTCAAAAGGGTGATCCAAACCCCAGCAAAAAGGTACTGGTTTCCATCCCTAATGTCCCCAGTGACCCCCAGTAGACATCCCTGCGCAAGATATTTAACCTCTAACTCCTCCCTAAAGATACAAATCTACAAATTCATTGTAAAATGTATTGGGTAAAAGTGTTAATGTGCTTATTAATTACCTCGACCAGGGAGATAATGTTTTTGCCTCAGTTTGCTTGTTTGTCTGTCTGTCTGTCTGTTAGCAACATAACTCGAAAAGTTATGGACGGATTTGGATGACATTTTCAGGAAATGTCCACAATGGGACCAGGAACAAGTGGTTACAGTTTGGGGATGATCCGTACACGCTATTACTGGTTACAACACTCAGTGTCTGCCTTGGCGGAGGTCTGTGCTCTCAGAGTGCTTTTCTAGTTACTAGATGTTATTTTCATGTTCTTAATTTCTAGATTTACATTGTTAAGAATTAAATAAGAATTAAACTCAACCTAATTGTATCCCAATTCAAAACCCTAATTCACTCAGAACAGATCACTAAGCCTAGAAGTTATGCATGCATTTGTGGAACATTTCTAGAAGTGACTGTTGGAGCTCAACTGTCCATTGTCACTTAATACATTTCCAACTGGTAGTTTTGTGGGTGGCCCTTTTATATTGACAAAGGTATTGTGCTTTGGCCAAACTGTTAAACACAATATAATATAAAGTGGTATTAAAATACATGTTCATTTGTAATTCCAATATCAAATTGGAACGCCCTGCGTGTATAATTGGGGCATATAATAAATACTGCAAGGCTAACTACCGCTTTGCTAACGTCTCTGCGGCTAACTGCTGTATGGCTAAATACAGGCTAGTGAAGCTTTTGTTGCTGACTTCATGTAGCCACCCTCAATCACAAATTCTCAAAACCACCTCAGTTTAATTAGAAACCACTAGCAAAAGTAAATCGGAAAACATACAAAAATTGTGAAATAATTCTGACTTAGTGACTATAGTCTGCGTACAAACAATGCCATTTGATAATGCATAGGCTTTCTTCATGACCCTGAGGTACACCGTTTTGCTTCAAAGCTGTCATGACTCATCATTGCCAGTCGCAACCTCCTCTCGGCCTGATCTCAGGGCTGGTTGACATCAAAGCAAAAAAGACAAATCGGACATGCTTCTTCGATTATTCACTTGAACCATTGATGGTAGACGGATTAAGCAAGAGATTTTCAGCAGCAAGAGTAGGCCACCTTTAACTTACAACCCTTTAAAGGCTGTCTCAGAGGACTGCATCTCTGCCTTGGTTTCACTAACCTAACTCATTGTTCTTTTTCTGTTGTTTCATGTACGTCCGGCCGGGTCCTATTACCCTCCTAGCCCGCGCTGGGAGGAGGGAGCTGTCCAATAGATCCCACCTCAGAGTGTCCCCTCCCGCTCTCGAACCTCTTTCAACCTAAAACCCTCTGTTTAAGAACGGGAAGGCCGTGACCGCTTGGAGTGGTGTTCCATCCCCAACCATCCCTAATGAGTGTATCTACTATTTCAATGAAGAGTGCTTTGGATAAACGAGACGACTTAATGACTTTTGAATTATGAAGAGGACATTTTAATTGGAATCTTTCTCTCAAGGGGCGGGGCCCCCCGGGGTTCAGAAGGTAGGCCACGAGCAGAGACAGATAAAGTCCCCATGGAGGGCTTTCCCGTTCCTTCACGTAACCGAAACCTGAGGAGGATTTCATGTCCCCCGAGAGCAGCAGCTCTATAGATCCCCCCCCCCCCCCCCCCCCTTACCAGGAGCTGTCCGGGGCTGACAGCAGGGACATCTCCCGGGACTGCATAGTCAGAAGGAGAAGGGTACTAGAGTTACTGGCAGAGGAGAAGGGTGGGGGTCGGGGGACGGTGGACTGTGTGTGGGTGGAGACTGCTTGGATCTGTCAATCCCGAAACCGGAGAACCAAGGCGTACAGAACAGGGAAAGTGTTGTTTGTTAGATGATGTGACATCCTTGTGACGTAAAGGGAGAGGGGCGTGGGGCTGTGCGTGTGTGTGTGCGTGTGTGCGTGTGTGCGCGTGTGTGCGTGAGTGCGTGTGTGTGTGTGTGTGCGCGTGTGTGTGTGTGTGTGTGTGTGTGTGTGTGTGTGTGTTGTGGGTTTCATCCAGACTTTTACATTTAGGGCATTTAGCAGATGCTTCTATCCAAAGTGACTTACAATAAGTACATTTGTCAGAAGAAGGAAAAAACAATATATTGGATCTTTATGGAACCAAGTGCCACGCACCAACAATTGCTATGTGAACCATTTCCCTGTACACAACAAAGGTAGCCATGGTAAGATGCTACACAACTAAGTACTCTTTTTAAGTGCTATGATGCAGAATATACAATAATTGCTTACATTAAGTGCCAGGATGTACAACAGACAATAAATGTGTGGGAGAAGTGGGTCTAGGTGAACTCTGAACTCTGAAGTGAATCTTTACAGAACAAGTGAGTCTGTTCCATGTTGTGCAGATACATACATCTAAATCCATTGCCTCTCCATGTGACTTCTAGTGATATTTGACATAGGTCACATGTGATGGAGCCTTGACTTTGTGAAGACTGGCGTTGGTTTGATTGGTATAACCCCAAACATGTTCCTTAATGACCTGGCCAATCATAATTAACTGAGGCACTTTTGATAAGTGTATGCTCAATGATTAAATAGTAGAATAGTTTTACAAGTTTGAGGAAAATGGAGCCAGAAGTTATCCCCTTCATAACAATCTGTACCGATGTTGAATCAGTTTGACATGGCCAGTAAAACCTTTGGCAGGAGGATGGTGCCTGTTTAAATATTTTATGGGTGCTGCCCTACACCTTCTCAGTGGGTTTGGGTTTTTTACCAGCATATTCTGCCTGAACTCCACCTGCTGAATCATCATACTCTGGTTCTCTACTAGCAGATTGTTTGTTTTTGTGTGCGTTTGATAATCCGAGAAGGGAGGAACAAGTCTGCTCCCAAACCATTGACAAGAGGCATGTGCCTTTGTGTGTTGGTTTTGGATGCAACAGCTGTCGGCTGGTTTTGCTGCTTGCGTTCCCCTGACCCTCACCCTTCTCCTTTGAAGAGCCAAGCTTTATCTTCCCTCTTTTTGATCTACCCGACACCAGTAGAAACCAATTTTTCCAGCCAGAAGCTGCAAATCGACTGCAAATGGGTTCCTATTGGCTGTTATTGACATATAATATTCAGATCTCTTCCATGAGGGGCAACTACTGAGAGAGGCTATCGATCATTTTCTCTTTTTCTGTCTAACATTATTTCGATCCTTCCTATTATGAAAGTAGCGTGCTACTACTACTACTACTACTACTACTACTACTAACAATGTATGAAGTGATAACTTAATCCATTGGCTTGTAAGCTAGGAAGAGTTTAACTATTTGATGCAGTGTCTGGATGACCTCAACGTGGCCCATGATAACCTTTAAAAAATGTTTTAAGGATTATCAACTGAAATCAAAACCATGGCACATCTCTCCGAATACCACAGTAGAATCTTGTTCTAAAATATGCTTTGAATCGAAAGCATCGAGTGTTGCTACTAAAATATCAGTCCATGCCACTATGATTAGATAACATGTTACTTAAACCACATCTGTGTTTTAGACACATGAATGTGTGACAGTAAGCACGGCATTCTAGTTTTACAGGAATGATATCTAAACAGCTTCTCTGCTTACCATTGATTTATTGATAACAGTAACAATTCCATGAGGCTTATAAAGGCCCATTTCCAGTGGTCCACATCGATCCCATTCTTCTCAGGTTCTCCTAAACACTGATCGAATCTGCGGCGTGTTCTGCAAATACATCTAAATCTACATTTGGTAAGCTCAGTGACTCCGTCCTGCTCCTGCTCCAGCCACAAATATAAAGCACCTTGGGTGACCCCTCCATTTCAGGGGGATTATGCAGCGTCATTCTCTGCCTTCCAACCCTGTCCTAAATCTCTCCACTGTCATTCCATTCAAAACTCCAATGCCCAAAATACATCTAAATGTCATTCAAGTCTTTTTATTTACCACTTTGTAAGAACTGAACATCATATTCTGAACTGGCAGTTGATTAAGAGGCAAATGCCAGATGCGTGGCTTCAATGGGCCGATGTTTATTGTTTCCAAATGGTGACGTTCTATAGTAGGCACATCTACATCTTCATGACTCAATGTAAATGTCCGTAGCGCACCTGTAGCAATCCTTGAACGAGACGCCTAGCTGGAGCTAAATGCCAAGTGTCAAAAAACAAGTCACCTTGGATAAAAGCATTTGCTAAGGACTGAACAGTGAAGTAAACGGGGGGGAAAATAACCTGGTTTATTGTGAACAAAATCCTTTTACGTTTAACCCGCAAGGGAGGCCGTGCCTTTGTGTGCTTTAACTTCAGCTGAACACTGAGTGGCTCTCTGTCTGTCTGACATGATGTGCGTGTTTTAAGGACAATCTGAATTGCCAAACGTAAATTTAATCGCATCACACTCTCCTGTGCTAATATATGCAAATGAGTGGGCGGGTTCAGCTCTAGAGGGAAGAGGTCAGGAACAGGGGGAGTGGGGAGCGGGGTTATGGATTCTGAGATACTGGGGTTCGCTCAAAAAGATGCCTCTTCATCGTTATTGTAGGAGAGATTGAAATGATCATTTGATTAAATTATGTTTCAAGGGTTTATAATATTTATCCAGTGGATCTTTCATAATTTAATCAGCATTTGGAACATTAGGGGTGTGTTCAAAGCAGCAGAGTAGTCATTGAATTAAATGCTTTGATGATCTAAATGATAAATCACGTCTTTATTTACTCATCAATTCTATATTTACCCCCCACTTCTAGCTGCTTTCACACAGTGACATACAGCCCGCTATTAGCCCACTATTCACCCCACGGGCCGTGTATGTGAATCACGTATGCTGACATTGGACCTCCTGAAAAAAGACTACCCCTGAGGTAGCATTTTAGCCGGCGGAAATGTTAATTACCTTATATGTCAATGTGCAGAAGCATGTCGGCATTTCGCACCATGTTGTTGACACTTCGGTCTGCGTTTGCATGTTGAGTGGCACCCTAAACGATAATCAGCCTGTTGCCTTTTTGTAACCCTAAGTACACTGCACACGTATATAGAAAATGTTTTTTTTATTACTATGTTACACCTTTCCTGCTGTCAGCCCGCAGACCGTAGTCGAGGGGCACAGGGGTGGACGTTCCCTCCAGGAACGATGTTCTCTCGGGACTATCACCCTTCACTTTGACCGGCAGTGGGTCTGCTTATAGGTCGGAATATGGTTGGAATGAAGCGGCCACCGATTCTTGACAGGCTGGGTACTTTATTCTTAGTTTCACTAACTTTACAGTACACGTTTGCACAGACACAACCAAACTTGTTCATTACTTCTCTAAACTGACACACCCTACCGCTCGCTCTCCCCCTCGTCCACTCACTCACTGAGTCCCTCACACACACACATACTGCCTTCCACTCCCTGTTTTCTCAGTTAAACACAGAAATCAACTACATTTGTCCCGGTGTTTGTTAGATGTGAAATTAAGTAAATAAATATGCTTTCTTCCTCCCGAAATGCAGTCGTTCGTGACATCTTTCTTTATTTGTCTCTAACTCATGCTCTAATCTTTCTTCGATCAATGCGGATGTTATGGATGCAATGGATGCATCGCTGCAGCAACATTTAAGATGATCGCGATGAGTTTTGCCCGTTCTGCCTCCGTGCTGTATGCAGTCAGACCCAAACAAACCTGAGTGACAGGGCTGCATTATCCCGCCTCTTGATAATTTAGACCCTACGTCATATCCTGACCCTTGCAAGCCCACCCCTCCTAAAACAACCGGAAATTCTACTGATGTCTGAGCGACACCGATGTCCGCATATCAGGCATCAAGTGTGAATAAGTGTGACTGACCCTCGCGGTCAAACCTCCTGCTATACAAATACGGAGAAGAGAAGGAGGACATGTGTGAAAACAACATATTTTTTAAAGCACTGCCTGTAATCGTGGGCTGTGACACCTAAACATTAAAGTGTCATCTCATATCAGGCAAAGTAGTCCATTCTACATACTATTATGTATTATGTATTATTACTATTATGTACTATTATATAGACTTATTCAATGCTCAACCGATTAATCAACACTGTAAGAAAGAAGTAGCAATGGAAATCTGCTGTGATCTGAGGATATGAGCAAAAACAAACTCAAACACTAACACAAGTCTAAGGTATCTGGGAACGGTATCTGGGCCTGCAGTTATATGGAAGTAGAAATGTTGCAATTCTGCAACGTATTTAAAGTTGGGATATCCAATATCACCGTACAGAAATAGTACAGAGTTCAAGCATCGACTATATTCACAAAACAATGATAGAACTTTATATACAGCCCATGGCTGGCTTATAGAAACCATGGCAACAGATCAACGGCCATTGAAACGTTGGCCATGTATGTAAAACTAAAAGTTAAACTAACAAACTGTGAGGTTTATTAAACAACAACCTAAACTGCAAGGTCGACAAAACAACAAAGCTAAACCGACACATACATAGAACTACAGACTCAACTGTTTTGAGGGTAAAAGGCAAAAATAAAAAGTATTCTTGGTCAAGTTAAATCAATTAGCTTACCAAAATGATAGAAACTGTTGTTACAAAACTCATCTTAGAAATCACTGAATACAAAAACTCTAAGGAGTGCAAAGCTTTTTGTGACCTAAGAATACAAAAGGTAAATTGACCTTCAATGGCAATTTAAAAGAATCAATGGTCAAATGAGCCTCAAACAGAGGTAAGTGGCAGTTTAAATGTCAAAGAGTAGAACAGCACATCTTTATTTTGGAAACGTTGATAGGACTAGGGTGCACTATAGGTTCATATGAATCTGTACTTTGGAATAGAAAATGCATCACTTATGCACACCATTTAGCAGTAAGCTGACTGGAGTACTTTAAATTGCAATGACTTTCAAATTATGTTATCTGTCAGATAAGAGTCTGAAGAGTTCTTTGTTTGAGCAGACCAAGAAACAATTATTGTCAGAAGGGTCTCATTTTCATAGCTATAGCAAAAGGCTCTAGTTTCTTTAACCAATTTCCACTGCTATTTATCAGTGAAATCATTCAATGTGAATACTAATTGTATTTAAAAAAAAAATCTAATTTGCACTAGATAAAGTACCACACATTCTGTGTGTAGTGGGTCTCTGACTACCAGCCAAAGGTCTCTGGGTTTGATCCCCGATGGCTGCACTCTAACCTGGGCATATCTAACCTGGGCAAGCTGCCATGACACCTTAATGACCTGAATCTGGATTCCTGGTGGGTCTTAATTACTTAGTAGGTAGTTAATTGGAATAGTACATTCTCCCTCTGAAGCCCCAGGCCCTTATCATGCTTGGTTTAGCACCATCTTTCATTGACCTGAATACTGTTTACTGACATATGAGGCTACTCATGCAGCTATAGCCATGGATATGTTGTGTTGGGACGTACTGAGTCAATGTCTACCAAAAGATCATGGGGCTTGATGAATTTAAAGAAGCTTTTATGATTTGGCAGTTTTCTTTTATTCTTTTTTACAGTTGAGGCGAGGGGCAGATGCTTGTTGACCGGTTGTGTTCATGGATTTCTACGTGACACAGGGTGTAATTTTGGCTGTTCCTGGATGAATGGGTTCTGTTGGTTATTGGTCTGGCTGTCAGTAGCCTATCCACTTGGATGAATGAGGATTTCAATGTATTGCCGAAGATCTTCCAGGAGACCAGAGAGAAGTTCCTACTGTAAGACTTTGCCCTATACCTTCTATCCTGGCATACGTGTTTTCTCAGTCCAATGATATAGGAGAGATACATTAATTTATCTAAATTTAACAAACAAGATAAATGTGGTGTAATTGAAAGCCCATTTATCCGCATATACTACTACAGAGGCGGTAAGGCAGGGGAAGGCAGGATAAATGGGAGAGGATCGAAGGTTAACTGATATTTTGGCTGAATTGAGATTCATAAACCATCAAACGCAAAACTTCTACTGAACTGCTGCTCTATAATTTACCGTGAGCTAACAGCCCTGGCTAAAATGGGTTTTTGTTATAATAATAATAACAACCATGATAATAATAATGATGATTGCTCGAGAGTATTTGCCAGAAAACAACACGGCAACCACACTGACAGCTCCCACACACATTTGTTTCCCGCGCCAGCTCGCCCGGGCTTGGCTAAGTTACAGTCCCTGAATGAGGTCACCTTATGGCGAATGGATCAGTGATATCCATCCCGTTAAGTGGATTTATATCTCTACAGTCACCCAGGGCTGTTTAGACCGCTGTAACATAAATTGGCAACACCCCCGCACCGCCCCTCCCTTCCCCTCTCACCCTCTCCCCCCTCCCCCGTTGCTGGCCACATCCCCCTTCCTCCCTTAACGCTAATTCTACATTCAGCGGAGAGCTGATTGGTCTACCGATGGCTTCATTCTGAGGTGGTAGATCATCCATTTAGTGTGGGGGCGGGGGGCGGAGTTGAGAGCATCACTGACTGGATGGGATGACTTTGATAGACTGGCGTGTTGCCGGCAAACGCGGCCCTCTGAATAATTGGCTTGATTATCGGGAGTTTGAACGTCTGCCACGGGCAGGGCGAGAGACGGACGCACAGTGATTTGGCGAAGCTTTAAGCGCAGTCTGGGATCGTTGAGTTGTGTCTGCCGTGCCAGCAAAGCATTTGGATTATTAAAGGACTGCGGTGGTTAACCTTGAGGAAGTACGTATGTAATGTACAGGAATGGTGCTGAACGTTCATCCAATAACCCCGTCTTTGGCTCGCCTTCTGAAGGGCACAGGGGTTGGCTGAGGGTCTGAAACAAGTTTTACCTTCTGGGACTCAATGTTTCTTCCACAAAGATATATCATTTTTTGGTTCCGTTATAGTTTTGTTTTTTCCAGCATGGCCATCTTTCTCAGTCTTGCTCAGGTATTGCCGTTTGAATAACAATAATCTCTAATCTTAAACCGATCTCCTTTCCCCAGAGACAGAATGTAGCGGGCTGAGATTAGGTGGGTTATCTGTTTTTTTGTGGTGTGACTCAAGTAAACAGATTCAAGTTATACTTTCTTTTCTATTTTAAAACATTGTATTGCCAGAGTGTGAAGATGATTTTTAAAACAATCAATAATTTGTCACTTCATAAACGTTGTTAAATTTCCATCACCTTCTCTTTGAGTTATACAGTGGATACAGAGACAGTTTTTTTAAGGAGCAGGTAGGGGTTAGACATTACAGATACAGGTCCTTAAAGAGCAGGTTTGGGTTAGAAAGTGAATACAGACTTTCTTTCTTTCTGGGCCTATAGCGGCCAGCCTATAGCGGCAGCCTAACCACTAACAATATGCCATTATTATTAATGAAACAGCTTTAACACAACACAACCCGCTCACT
This sequence comes from Trisopterus minutus, assembly GCA_027122715.1. NCBI lineage: Eukaryota > Metazoa > Chordata > Actinopteri > Gadiformes > Gadidae > Trisopterus > Trisopterus minutus. Next base: position 14,841,054 of record JAOPUD010000070.1, read on the forward strand.
GCCTGGAGAGACGCAACGCCACATACTCTACAGGTGCGCTGGTGACAGTCTTTTAAGCGTGTACCTAAACAAGCTTGTGTGAGCGGGGGCTCCGAGCATTGGGCTACGTTTTTTCATGAATCATAATTTTATTTAACTTATTTTTACACCTTTGAGAAAAACCATGCCCAAAAGATAGCATTTATTTGGGTATCATATCAATATTTTAGAGCTCCCCAGAATTTCACAGACCATGTTTCCAGGGGAGCTCACATCCCCACTAGGGGAGCTATGGCCTCCCTGCTCCCCCTTAATTCACACTGGAGACAGGTTATAAAGGAGCTGGTGGGGGTAGGAAGTACAGTGACAGATCATTAAGGTGCAGGAAGAAGTTAGACAGTACTTAGACAGGTTATTAAGGAGCAGGTAGGGGTAGTTAGTGATTACAGAGACATACTGTAGGTAGGGGTTAAATATCTCAAACAAGTCCTTAGCTATGACCCTACCCTATCCGTTGTGGCTGAAATTTCCCCAAAAAGAGAAAAGGAATTACAAATGTGTGCAGAAGTGGGCTCAACGAGATCACGTCATTCAAAGAGCGCCAGTCAAAGCTCAAATGAAGGAGATGAAAGCTTGGTGACGGACAGCACACTAGACACTGGAAATGTGTAGCGCTTTGAACGGCTGATATTACAGCTGTATGCTCTTGGAAGCGTTCTAGCAACAGCCCTTTTCGATACGAGCGAAAGTTTAAGTGACATGTAACAATAACAATGAACTCATTATTAAAGGTGACATATTAATGCACCAAGTGGGAGTGGGATTAGCTATTACAAGCCGTTTTGATCTGCCTCTTTTGACATCACAAGTGGGTGTGTATAACGGATAGATGAGCACAATTGCTACAGTCCTTTGGGTAGGTCGGTAGACTGATCTGTCCAGCACACACGGACTAGGTGGACACGCCCACCTGTGATGTCAGAAGAGGCAGATTTTCAAAACGGCTTGTAACGGCTAATCACACTCACACCTGGTGGTATAATATGTCCCGTTCAAGGAAGGAGACGGACTGCCTCATCCGGTGGCTGCCCGGAGGGGGGTTCGAGTGCTGGCGGACGCAGGTCTGAGCGGGGTGCTGCGGTTTGGCCTCCCTGCCACCTCCCACTGCTCCTCTTTCCACTGGAGGAGGAGGAGGAGGAGGAAGTGAGGAGGAGGAGGAAGAGACTGTAAGAAGGGCGGGGTCCTGAAGTGTGAAACCCCAGGACTTGTCTGATCAGGCGAGACGGTGTAACTTAGAGAAGGTCAGGGAAATAAATCCTCACAAAACAAATTCATTTGTTGAATGAAAAGCACCATCTGAAGATCGCCTAAGCAGTTTTACAAGTTAGGAAAACAACGTTAACCTTAAGGGAATTTTGTTAATCACAAAGTTAAAGACGTGTACTGCAGTTCAGAGTCGGCTGAACTGGAGTGGAATGCATGCATATGGAGGCTAAGTAAGGGATAATGTACAAAACGCCAGTCATTATTGGGAAATAAGCCCCGACAGGGCGAAACGGACTCTGACGCAAAGTGGAAGTGTCTTGCTTTGCCCTGGGATAACTGTACATAATCCCGCTTATTACATGGCTAAACGAAAAAAATAACGCTGTTGTAGTTGTTGTTACCAGCATTCGTAGTGTTGATCAGCAGAGAAATAGTTGCGTCTTTGGCTATATCTGGAGTGTGCTTCTCTGTTTACCTTTACCAGAAAGTAGTCCCCCAATATGTAATGTGATCATTGCGATACAAGGATAGTTTTATTTCTAATATTATTCTATCAAGTGTTGATAGAATAATATCTGTGTTGATTCATCACAGACATTTACATCTATATTTAGGCATTATAATTGGTTTGCCTTGGGTGTACTGTGGAGTGGATAAAACTGTTTTTATTGGCAGGCTAGCAGATCCCCTCTACTTGCGCTAGCCTAGCACCAGCGATTTCTGCAACTAGAAGGACTGAATGAAAAGTGTTGCAAACGGTCTCCAATGA
>JAOPUD010000070.1:14866304-14884785 GCA_027122715.1 Trisopterus minutus
ATAGAGAGAGAGAGAATGAGAGAGAGAGTGTGTGTGTGTGTGTGTGTGTGTGTGTGTGTGTGTGTGTGTGTGTGTGTGTGTGCGCGCGCGTGTGCGCGTTTTATTATCCTATTTACTAAGTCTCCATTCTATTCCCAGTTATTTCACGCTGGTTAACCAAACCTCTGAAAACAAGGCCTCTCGAGATTCTGCGTTTTGCATTTGTTGCCAAGCAGGAAGTGAAAGTGATAGGGCCCCTTCTTCACCACCAGTGGGGTATACTACGAACCTCCATTAGTGGGTTAGCGAGGTGTGATGCGCTCAAAGCCTGGGTTAGCTGTGACATGAAAGTCGCTCTCTTTTAGCATTGCTAAATGGTGACTTATTCTGTCAACCAAACCTGGTCAGGAGGGTTAGGGTTAGGCTAGTTTTCTGACTTTCGGGTTAGATTGGCGTGGACTGGCGCGGGAACACCCACCATTTGTGGGTGTTCCCGTACCTCGGAGCCCGTATCGTACATGGGTCTCCCCAGAGACTGAGAGTCTTTCAGGACAGATCTGTTCCCTAGGCATTGCCTGAGAATATTCTTTATGAGATATAGAGGTCAGATCAGGGAGTAGTCGCTATTTGATCGTCCTTGTTGGACCTTATGTAGGCAATGTTACCCAAAGCACGTGCACCTACTGTTAAAATAAATAAATAATAAAAATACGGTATGCCATGCTATTCGCAAGGTTGTATCTGCGCTCAATACATTGGTTAATACGTTTGTGGTGTTTCCTAGCTTTTTGCCCACTCAAACTTTTGCCCCCCATTTTATATACTTTCAGGAAAAGAAAAGGTCCGTGAGAGAGAGGTAGAGTGGAGGTAGCGTGTCAGTCTTGAATTTCTTTGTGCTGGGTTCGTCTCCCAAGTGATGTGCATTTATATGAAGCTTAAAGAGTCCCAATTCTTATGCCATATGGACTAATACACTAAACTAAATTGAATAAGGCCATGCTGGCAGCACATCTAGATGGCGGTAAAAGGAATGATGATGGACAGGCAAGATTTTAACCCCAGTTGCTGGAGTTCGGGTCTTACTAATCCACAACGTCAGCGCCCTTACATCTTATTTCTTACATAGGGTGTATTTAAAGTGAATTCCCTAAATTATAAAATGAAGCAGGTTGGATGTTGCTTTTGCATTTTGCAATCATCGCTCTTTAGGGATTAATGGCAAACAATTATGTATATGGCACAGTTATTTTATAGACAATATGCAGAATCTTTTCACTTACAAATTTACATGATCTGCTATTTTTTACCAGCACGCCTCCCTAGTCTTATTATGTGCAACTGTGTTGCCCCTAGTTGTTCTTTTGCTGTTATCTCATCCTTGAACTCCAAATAGGAGTGCATTATCACTATCTATTCCTGATGAAGAGAACCTTCTTTTAGGACACATCGGACAATGAAATATTTGATTAAATTTTAGAGTATGATCATGGGAAAGTACTGGCAGCAAAGTTACCAAAAAATCATTCAGTGAGACAATGGGAGAACAAGATCCTTATAGGGAAACGTTTGCATTGTGGGCAGGGAATATACAGTTAACAAAGCTGAGTGGGAGTGACCATTCTGGAGTATTGAGCATTGGCCGGAAAGTCCAAGTTAACTTGCAATACACTAGGTAGTGTATTGGAGATGTCTGTTAGTCTGTAAGACAAGGCTGTAATACAATTAGGTAAATCTACACAACAAAGAAGTCAGTCGATTGGTCTGGCCTCGGTACCAGACTCAGTGGCTCCAGTGGGAATGCAAAATGGAACCATCTTAACTTTGTGTTAGAGAGAGGAAGGCATGTATCTTAAGATGCAGGGAGAATGTATTCATTTCTTTATAATGTACATAGTAATTATATAAACAAGGTTAATATCATTTGTATGTGATTGTATATTATAGATAAGATTGATATTTCCACGACAATTCCCCTAGAGTGAAAGATACTGCTCTTGATCAATCCATTTTGTAAAGGGAAGTAAAATGGCGCAATAAATGCCCCTTTCACGGGAACGTGCATTGAAACTAAAGTGCAAAACCTGGATTGACAAATCGTATCCTTCGTGGTACCATTTAACTGATTGCGAGTTCCGTAGTTGTCGATCCAGGTTTTCCAAAGAAAGCCTGGGTATGTTCAGCGAGGTTCGTAGTAGGCTATACCCCACAGGTGTGATGGTGATCAGCCATTACACACAAGCCAATTAAAAGCACACATTAGGCGTGTGTCCATCCCAGATGTATGGATGGATGGTTCAGCCAATCAGGCTACCCAGTGGACTGTACAGGCAGATGTATCCATCTGAGTGGGCACTCTCAGGTGTGATGTCGCTAAAGGGGTTGATTTTGAAACGGCTTGTAGTGGCTAATGGTTATCAGCAGCACACTTGGTGGTCAGAATGCCCCACAGGGAAACACACATGCATAATTTAAGAAGACCTATGGCCAAAACATATTTTACATTAATGTTGCTGATTCCGCGCTAAGTGACATAGCCGCTAGAGTGTTGAGTATCGATCTCCAGATTATAACATTAACATACATCAATCAATATGTTTGCTTGCGGTAAATCCTTGTGCCGTTACCAATTTACTGTAGTGGGGTAAAGGGAGGACGTACAGGAAGCCGGCCAACAAAATGATGGATTGATCGTAATGCGTCTGGTTGTTGAGGACGATGAGGTCCACATGTTCAGAACAGACCTTTTTTCACCACGGAGAAAGGCTTCTAATGCTACATTTTAATTTCAAACCCATGTTGAAGAAAATACAAAATACAAGCACAAAGTGCAGGACACAGAATGGGAATATATGGTTAATGATAAACCATTTGTTACTTAATAAGTTCATACATATTGTATTGATAATTTAATAAAAGTCTTTGATTATGATGAACTGACTTCAGTGATCAAACCGGAACTCTTCATTTTTCGTAACTATTCGATGCATTAGGGAAACAAGCCCTTAGATAACTTGCCTTCCACATACATGACCAGTTTCCCTCTTCCGGATTAATATCTTCTTCTAATCCACTCTCAGTGTGTGGTTGATCAACTGGGCACCCATTTTAGATCCTAAACCTTTGGTTTGACCTTTTTAACTTTATCTCACCTTAATCCTTATATTTTTCATCCACAATGTGGTACTTCCCAAGAAACCATGTTGTTTATTAAGGATGCCTGGTAGATGTTGTCAATGGGTCTTCCCATGACTACGCTCCATTATACCAAGTGCTTTACCTTACAAGAAGTGACACCACCCAAAGCAGAGCATGTGCCGGACAGTATCTTCTTTGAAAACCATCGACCCGGGTTACATTATTGTTGCATAGGATTGATAGAAGAGAATAGACAAGGGCTCCAACAACCAGAACCGAAACTTCACACTAAAATGGTGAAAGGAAGAAATTGAATTTGTCCTTGTGAGTATAAAATAAAACTATCCGGTCCAAAAGATAAAATCGTTTTTTATTTGTGGAAGACCAATGGTTCAAACGATGTGCATGTGTGTTCTTTGAAAGAAGCACGTAACAGTTTCATATCCTTGCCTTGTGTACTCGTAATGCAGAAATGTGACGTTTGGGACAGTGACAAGGGTACCATGGTGTTTAATAAAGTAATGTTAATGTCCTGCTGTCGTGTACATCCCTGGCCTTTGGGGTCACTCCGGCTATTCTCTGGCATGCTTTGTTGAATTATATGTATGTATAAATATATATATTTATACTTCCCCTCCAACACCAATCTGACAACTGTTGGTGTTCATAGCACATGTGCTCACAGGCGTGTGAACTGCCACGGAGAAAGTCAACGTACTTCAACACGTGTGTCGTGAATGAGTTGGGTCTGTGTTGGCGTGATGTTCCATCTTTAGTTTCTTCTGTCTGAGGTGCTTTAAGGGAGCAGGTGGGGTCAGAAATTGGGTGGTTATGATTTGACCCCCTTGCTTCCATCCCGTAACGGTTTAACCAATCACTGAGCGGATAACGATTCTGCAAGTGGTGTTTCTCTCTTTTGTGGATTTTAGAGCTGATATTTGTTATCTGTTGTTTTCCGTTTTCTAGTAAGTTCTGTCTTTAAGACGTTGAGTTGCTCAGTGAGATTCAGAACAGTGCTTGAGTACCACTCCAGCCCCCGACACCCGGCCCTGCATCACAGGGCGATTTTGGAGAAGAGCGCAGGGATTCAGTGGCTGGAAACAGGCATCCCCTTTATGAGCTCTCCTGGCTTTGTAGTCGTCTTGCGTCTCGTCGTTGAGTTCACCACCTGTGTGTTTTCCCATTAAGGATATTTTGTTCATGCTGGGGTAATGACGTCGGTGTTGGTCTCTCTCTGGTGAACTGAAGTGGAAAGCAGCAGTGTTTGACCGCAGAGGTAGTTGCAGTTTGGTGAAATGTTGCAGCCGGAGCTCCAGATAGCTGAGCACTATCACTAATGATGGTGGCAAACGGGAAAATCCATCTGATTGATTCAATATTTAATAAAGCAATGTTTTGTACTTTATTGATCCTAGATGGGAAATTAAGTTATAGTGATCGACTTTTTATTGTTACGATTTCTGCAAACGCTGTTTTGTCCATTTTCAATTGTTCCATAAATATGTGTGGTCTTTGCCTCGCATGAGCCCCTGTGAATAAATGTCCTTGAATGACAAAGAAAGGGACCACCACATAACTAAATAAAAAGCCTTCGAGGCCACATCAGCCGGTACCGACGCATTTTACACCGCTGGGGTAGAATGAACGCAGTATCAAGACAATATATGTGCCCCGCCGCGGTGAACAGATCCAATCTGCAGGCAGCTGATTGGGCAATTTACTCCACAATTGAACACAATGGAGACATCTTTTGGAGGAATACTAATGTGAACAAGAAGGCCCAGGGGTCAAGCTGTGTTGAGGGTGGGGGAGTCTCAGTGGGTGGAGGTGGGGGTGGATCTATGTGTGTGATTTAGTTGAGGGTACTTAACGAGTGTCAGTGATGGGAATTTGGGGATTACCTTTTTAATTACCTTTAACCCGGTTCTGATCCAATGAGGGACTGCGTTGCCACCTATGCAGTATTTATCACAGCGGAACAGCCTTTTTGTGTTTAAAATTGCATTTTCATTTATTTGATTGACAATTTATAACACATTCCATAATCTTATAACTGATGAACCTTTTGTTATTTTGTCTCCAATCCGCAACTCAATCAGTGTTGTAATTCTAACACTAATGGACAAAAAACTAACCATAGGCCACAGATCGTCTATCATGATAACTCAAATAAATATTCCAACGGAATTTTGTACACCTTCAACAACAATAACAACAATAAAGGGTATGCAGGTATGAATATTTAAATAAAGTTGTATGAATATTGCATCAGCTCGGTACAGAAGCTTAACAACATTCCCAGCTACTGTCTTCTTGTCGGTTAATAAATATCCAGACAAAAATAAGGCGAGCGAGTAGTGGTCGAGTGGGAAGGAAGAACGTCTGGCTAAAGCTGGGTGAATAAACAAGCAACCCAGACATGCAGGACTCAGACCCTTCCAGTTTAAGTGGGTTACCGGACACACATGTCCTCCTTCTGTGAATCCCCTTCAGGGTACCAATGTAAATATGCGGACTGCGCCCAAGTTTTTGAAAGTAGCTCCTCGTAGATATCCTGGTGACCTTCAGTCCCCGCTTACTGATGTAGACCAGCAGCTTTTTTAGCCAGCTGCTTTTTACCCACAACGGTTGGGATTGTTCTCCATTGTTAATCCATGCTATTCTTTCATCATTTCTTTAGAAAAACAGCCCATTCCTTCTCTAATCCCAGGAGAAGAAAGTAAAAGTCAACAACTGCTCCATGGGAATTTATAATGAGTTAGAGTTAGAGCACAGTAACACCCCCTTGTTACCGTGGTGCAGGCGTGGCAGACCAATAGTCTCTTTATTTGACTTAAAAGGGGCTTTCACATTACGGCCCATAGCTAACTCCTTACTTAGCCAAGGGCTAAACCCCCTCTTAGACCATGGCTAAGTAGGAATGCATTCACTACGTTATTTTGAAGCTGGTTAGTCCAAGGCTTGATATCCCTGCTCCAGAGCAGGGTTTCAACGTTTTTTCAGTGCTCCAGAAATCCCCCCAAAACTGTGATGAAGCATCCAGTATGAATCAGGACCAGGTGTTGGAGGTTGGAGGCTATACTTCTAATAGCCAACCACAGTGTAGTGCGATGTCTTTGCGTGATGAGTTATAATGTTGACAGCCTGGGGCTTGGGAACTAACGTGTGAACACTTAGCCCAACGTGTAACAACATAGATCAAGTTAACCCCGTGCTAGCCTAACCAGGGGACCTTAGCCTGCAGATCAGCAGTGAACAGTGTGATAGCCCCTTCTGAGGCCCTGTCCCTGTGTGGCTGGGTTAGTCTTTCATGAAAGTGAAAATTATATTCAGCCGCCTTTCTGCCTTCTCCCCTGAACCCATCCATTACTTACCAGCAAATTAACCCCCCCCGCTCCCCTTCCCCATTCTACACTAAGAGGGTCACAAAAGGTTTCCCCCTCGCTCGGTTTTTGCTGCCAAACCTTAACAAGACGATTACTGGGGTTTACTGTTATTGTACGACATTTCAACCAGTGCCCCCCGTATTAGCATAAACTCACAACTGGACGGGTTAACCTCTTTGCATCGTTCATTGGTCGGGTCATCTTTAACACACATATTTTTCATTTTATTATTCTCCATAGGTCTTCTGGGAATATTATGTTGGACACTAATGTCAGTTGGTTGGCGAAACAAAAAAAAAACGTTAGTGTTGTTGCCCTCTAAAGGGGGAATTACAGTGCTGTGTTTTGCCACTGTGTGCAGTCATTGTTCTGAGCAGGTGATTCTGCGTGGAGACGGATTTCTTGCCACAAATTTGCATCTGGTTCCCCATCACCCAGTCACATCTTCTTACAATCTGGTAGTTATCTTATCTTATCACGGGCAAACACTTCACATATCTTCAAGTACAAGTTTATCACTGCGTTGCGTTTAGCACCCGTGGAAATTACCCAGAGAACGTAGCATTGGAAAATCATTGCTTGGTGGTTGTAGGTAAGCTACAGTGCCAGTGGCCTCTGTTGGCAACCGGGTGACCTTGAGAGCCACTGCGTATGGCTGCCTGCGTTCACAGCAGATGGTTCCGGGGCTCACACATTGCTTCAGACACACCACACATTCTGCCTCCCACATCACCGCCTCCTTCCCTCAGGACACACCCTGCAAGTCACTCCTGTTCAAATCCAAGCGTGCCGCCCATATCAAGATTTGTCCCCACCTTCATCGGACCACCCCCGTCCATAATGAACTTGCGCGTTCCCTTGTCTCACGTGTCAGAAGCGTGTTGTAGCCGTGTAACCATGCCAACACAGCTCCTAACAGGAAAACACAGAATCATTGAATGGAATAGCCACTGCCACTTCCACTGCCCCGTGTAAGTTGTGTCTGTGCAAGGCGTCTGGCAAAAGACTGGCAGGTGTAAACAGGTCTCACTCTCCTCCCCACCCCGAGGAGCAGACGTACAGATGGCTGCGTTAGTGTTTGTCACTACTCCACCCTGCGTGTTTGACGTGTTTGACATGTTTTGTGCCAAGGTGTTTCGGGGGCATTTTGCAGGCAAACCCCTCCCACGGCCAGAGAGCTACACAACCGCAGGTTCCTAGAGAGAGAGAGAGAGAGAGAGAGAGAGAGAGAGAGAGAGAGAGTGTGTCAGAATTAGTTTAAGTATTTATACAGTCAGGGCCTCAGATCACACTTATTTAGTCGATTAAATATTTACCGGTAACTGAAGTGCAGATGAGGAATCCCGAGGCCGTGCCGGGCCGGGTTCACAGACGGGGGCGGTGGGGGGGGGGCGCTGCATCGTCAGGGGCACTGAATGCTAACGTGCTAGCTTCCCCACTGGCAGTCGGTGAGACGGAGGTCAATTGTGTCAGGCTCTTCGGGGGGACCTCGACCTGCTGCATCAAAGTTTATATAACACTGTGCATCATTTATTTCCTGAGCATGTTCTCGCATTCATTGCAACCCAACTGTGTAGTACGGGGAATCACACAGAGGTAGATGAAAACGTTCACTTGTTTTGCTTTTGGCTTTTCTTTTTTCTGCTTTTTAGCTTCACCGGAATCAATCAAATATAATATATAATCAAATATCCCCAGAGCCCCCATATTTAGTCGTTACATAATTTGATCTATACATTTTCCACACCAAAGTGAGATACATTTCAAATACGCTGGGAATTAAAATATTTAGAAACTTGATGAATGTAAGATGAGGGGGTGGGTGATCTCAGCAGGGGGCTGGGAACCAGGGGAGGACCTCCTGCGGTGTCTGGGGGAAACGGGATAATTCTGGAGGTCGGGGGGAGGCAGGTACCAACGTGGGCAAAGCTTCATGAAGCTAGGCAGCAAACATGATTGGTTCCTGGAGGCCTTGATCACCTCTGGTTGGCTGCATGAGATGAAGAAGGGCCATTTGAAATGCTTTGAAGACAGCCAGAAATGGCATGCAGAGGGTAGCAGATTTTGTTATATGAGGAGGTTCAAAGCAATAATTAGTCGGGATGGCAAATTGTAGGCACAAAGCTAATTGACTATTTAGTGTTTAGAGTTAACATTTTAGAAAAGTTAAGGTTGACAGTGCAGATCGGTTTTATTTTTATTTGCATATTCAGTTGAATAGGTGAATGTTGTGACTGTAGACATTTGCTAGGAAAGTGAAACAGTAGCAATTTTCACTTCATGGTATGCTAAGGCAGCTAGGTCACAACATCATGCTGCTAAGCACTGCTAATTAGCGCATCTTTACTGAATTAAATTATACATTCAAGTATGCTTGTAGTTTTGTTTGGCAATTCATTCAAAATCCATTCCAATAAGCACATCTAATAGTAGAATGCAAATGACGACAAGCAGAACATTAAGCATTCAAACTGTTGTTGTTTTAATTGAATTGCTATAAGCCATCAATTAAAGCAATGGTTTGGTTACTAAAGATAGCAATTATCTGTATATCCTGTCTAAAGTGTGATGGACGCTGTTCAGCTTTCTCCTACCACACCCCAATCATCTCTATATATAGCCTGTATACATAGGAACTATTACCTGTCTCCTGGCCCTGAAAAGGCAAATAAAGCAAGAAAAAGGCCAGGAAAGAAAGTAATAGATTAAAAGTGTTGTAGGGGAGATTTACGAGTGATCATTTGAGTGTAATTTGTTAGAAAAGCCATAGCCATCCGTCAGCTATTACTGGATGAAATCTGCTGTGAGCATATCTGTTCTGGTCGACTGCGCGCCTGCCTCTGTATGAGACCATTTAGATTTTAGACCGCTCCAAGCTCTCATTATGGGTTCGGGGACTCCATCTTACCTGTCAATCACAGGTGCGTGAACGCAAAACTTCTCAAAGGTTGAGAAACATAGAGGGAGCGGTGAGGGAGGAGAGGTTTTTGTTCTAATAAAAAATCTCCAACTCTTCTGCTCTTTACAACTCTCAAATGACCCACGGCGGCTCCAAAGGGTTCAAATGGGACCTTGGGTTCACCAGACACCCAGCTAAAATATCTAAACGGTGTGTTTTTAAACACTGTGTGTGGAGAGACGCGCGGCTCCTCATAAATAAAACACTTTAGGTTTATATAAGGGCTTTTCCCTCTGTCTCTCCCCTTGTTATATTAGGACCAGGTCAGGCAGCCATAACATGGTTGGATTATTAACATTGAAACTCCTGTCAGAGCAGATGCTGTTCTTAAACGTGCTTCAGGAGTCCAACGTTGGGCTCCTTTGATCCCGTGACTTGACTCATTATAGCCTAGTTTGAAATGTGTGTGTGTGTGTGTGTGTGTGTGTGTGTGTGTGTGTGTGTGTGTGTGTGTGTGTGTGCTATAGCCCGGGGCGATTTCAAGGGCTTCAGGGCAAGCCCGCTGAGACCCCCCCCCTCCCATAGGACACGTGTGAGGCATGCGTGGGACGTCCCTGGGACTCCTTCCCCCTCCTCCAGAGTGCAGACGTCACGGGCAGAGCGAACAGTGCACATCCGCCTAATCGCTTTATTATTTCTTTGTGGGCGCCTGGCTCATCTTTAATTCCCTTATTGCCCTTGAGACGCCAGCATGAAATATTGATTAGGTTATTCTGCATATAGATCCGTGCATCAATAGGAAATCACTCACATGTGTCTTGCAATTACGATGGACAGATCAGGCACACGTGGGTTGCTGTAGATGGAATACCATGATGTTTCAATCTTCATCTGCGTCTGCATCCTAAACTACTAACGTGTGACTGTACATGGCTACTGTACGTCTGCCAAGCCTGTCTGCTGTGTGAGGTGATTAATTGTTTCTCTATGGCGGAGCGATTCCAACAGCAGTGGAAGAACACCACTCTGGAACAGCAGAGCAGAACTTGACCCAGGACTATCACTACAGACCCATGTAGTCCTCCTAATTATTCCACTAATACGATGATCGAATGTGATTGAGCTCGGTGATAAATGTCAAGCATTGCAATGTTTCATTAGCCCTTTGAAGTCCTCTGCCATATTAAATTAAACCGCCATCAGATAGCGAGTCTCTGCAGCCAGCGATGGCTTGCGATAAACCAAAATGAAACTCCCACACACACGCATGCACACACACTCACACACACAAACACACACCCACCCCCTCTTTAATGGGATCGCTAGAGAGTTTGACTGTGGACTCTCAGATGAAGATCTCCCTAACGCCCAAAATGAACCATTCAGTAAAGCAGATAATCCTGTCGCACGCTGAAGTCGGAGATCAAGGCACACACCCGTTGGCACGGCGCCAGCTCGCGTTGGATGTGCATCATCGTAGCCTAAGCCCGCGATACCGTCCCCACATTAACCATTGTGTGTCTTTGTGGGGTCTGTGTGTTTCTGTAAAGCAGTCTTACACCTCAGCCTCGTGTTCTCTCTGACGTTTAGCCAAATCTGAGCACCTACGTTCCCGGGTTTTGTGTGTGTGTGCGTGTGTGTGTATGTGTGTGTGTTTATGTACGTATGTGTGTGTGCGTGGGTGCGTGCGCATGTGTGTGTGTGTGCGTATGCGTGCGTGTGTGTGTGCTTGCGTGTGAGCTTATGTGTGTGTGTGCAGGTGTGTGTGTGTGTGTGTGTGTGTGTGTGTGTGGTTGTGTTTGTGTAATACCAGCATAGACTGGAAGTCCATTCAGGGTGAATCTGGGACAGCCTCCAACAACACTAAACAGGCCTAAGCAGACGCCCGGAAAAAGAGAACCAAAGAAAAAGAATTGCATAAATGAATGACTTTTGTTCGTGGCTCTTAGACACAGGAGGCTAGTTGGATATATGTGCGGTAACTGGGGCACTCACCCCAGATGACTTACTATATTGATGTCCGTCATGAATAAGACATGGAACAGAAAGCTCCAAATTCATGTTGGAGATAATTGTAGAGCAAAGAAAAGAGTGTCTTCTATGAAATGTAGACACTCTACCGAGTGTCTTCTATTCAAAGACGGCTGACCTTGGAACAGACAGGAGTGTCACCGTCTCAGTCTCTCTCTCTCTGTGAGGGATTTGCTGTTTCTTTCAGACGCTTGCTTTGCATATTTCAGGGAGGGGGATGTACCCCTGAATGGGCCTTGTGTTCTTGCCCGTTGAGGTTGGTGAGTGGGAAAGAGAAGTCACAGATATCTTAATTCCTGGCACAATCCTCACTAATCACACCCACTGAGTTGAGTCATTTCAGATGGCTTCTGTGAGAGCTGGATGTCTTTGAAGCCACGTAATTAAAGTGCCCCCGATGTATCCTTGAGAAGCATACGTGGCTAGTTTGTATACAAGTTATTTGTTTGAAAATGTTCTAGTAATGTATCTAGTAATGGTTTGTGTTGAAGTTGTTCTAGTTACAGGCTAATGCAAGCTAAAAACCCTAAAAGCATCCTTCAATAGCGACAGCCAATCAGAGTTGAAGGGCCAGGGATGTTGAGTAGAGCTTGGATCTGACTTTGTGTAGGTCACACCAATGCTTCAGGATTAAACATTCAACATTTAAGATAATCTATTTCAAACACGTCAAACACGATTATCTGTTACATGTCGTAAGTATAGGCAGTCAAATTATTTTGCTCTGGTTCCTCGGTCCTGCGGTCCCGTAGCCTGCTGGTCCGGACCGGAGGCTGCAGTCCCGTAGCCTGCTGGTCCGGACCGGAGGCTGCAGTCCCGTAGCCTGCTGGTCCGGGCCTCAAGGCTGCGGTATGTAGCCTGCTGGTCCAGGCCTCAAGGCTGCGGTACGTAGCCTGCTGGTCCAGGCCTCAAGGCTGCGGTACGTAGCCTGCTGGTCCAGGCCTCAAGGCTGCGGTACAGGTGGAGACGCATCCTGTCAGAAGGCTCACAAGGTCATGGGACCCTATACTGAACTCCTTCAGTGAAGGAGTTCATTGTTGTTGTTGCCATGCATTGTTGTTGTTGAGGCATTGTTGTTGTTGCCATGCGACATTTCACTACATTGCCGTTGTGTTCGTCCCTCACTCCTCTCTTCATGTAGTCTACCGTCAGCTCCTTGTGGACCTTGAGAGGGAGGTGGTTCTCTACAGCACTGCGTCAGGTTGTAAACCTCTCTCCTGAAGGCCGCCTCGTCGTCCGTGATCAGGCCCACTGTGGTGTCGTCGGTGAACTGCATCACCAAGTTAAAGCAGTGCGTGGCCATGCAGTGGTAGGTGTACAGGGAGAAGAGGAGGGGGCTCAGTAGTACACAGCCCTGAAGGAAGCCTGGGTTGAGGGTCGGAGGGCCCCCGTCCTCACAAGCTGGCTGGAGGAAATATCAACAAACTGAAACAAATCTATGTACAGCAGCTAGTTTTTTCTTTTTTTTAACAATTGTATTTCCATTATTATAGGTATATTCTATGTCAGCATTGTTGCAGTAATACCAACACGGTTTCCATAGTACTTCATACAATGGCTATCATTAAACAGACGATACTGGGTAGATGGGTAGACAATACTACCCATCTGTTAAAAATGCATGGAAACCAACAGGATCCTACATATATGATGGCAGTCGATAGCATAAGGCCCAAAGATGAGCCAATGGTGTGTGTAAACACAGGCCATGAGATATGGCAGAACCACATGCATTTTTATGAATGTAACGCAAGGGTGCCTCAGGAAATTGAACTATTGGACGGTGATGTACGCTCAGATTGAAATATAAAGGGCTCTCTCTCCAATCTCTATTTATTTATGAGTCACGGTGTCCACAAAGGGAAATTCAAATGGCAGGTCCATAAGGGGGATTCTGTAGTTGATATAATATACTAGGAAATATCAGTGGGAAGTCGTCTCTTCCCACTGTGATCTTCACCTATGATTGTGGTGTGTTTGAGGTAGTTTCCAGTGCCCACAGTGGGTTTTTCCGGAAGGTCTGTTCGCCACCATGACGACAGAAACGACAGCAAACTCTCCTCCTTGGTCAATCCATCACCCGTCCATCCACAGCTTCCGTCTTCCTGTCTGTCCATGTGTTGATGTATCCACCCAATTGCATCATCCTCCATCATCCTTTCATCCGTCCACATCGCCACCTATCCATCCATTATCTAACGTCCTCATCCTTCTTCCATCCATACATCATTCATTCATTCAGTATTTCCATCCATCCATCCAGCGTCCATTGATGATCCGACCTCCAAACTTCATTCAGCCCTTCATCATCACCCGTCCCAATCATCATCCAACATCATCCTTTCATCCTCAACTGTTCGTCCAGTCATCCACCCCTGCTGCATCAAATCAGTCAACCCTACATCCATCCATCCATCATCTGTCCAGCAATAACCCACATCATCCATCCATCCATCCATCCTCCTTCCATTCATGCCTCATTCTTCCATCCGCACCCCTCTGCCTTCCATCCCCTGCTATCAGCCGCCCAGCGTCGTATCCCAACCGCAGCTCTGCTTTCACCGCCGCATCAGTGTTACCATAATGCTAATGGGGAGCAGCGCCAAGCCGGCTGCAGATGCAGATCAGGCTATTATTCATTACCCCCGGCGTCATCCCATCTCCAGAGGCCAGCGACTGAAGCTCACTAGACCTTGGCGCAACCACCAATGTGTAGATCAGAAATTGAGATATAACATATTCAGTTATCTCTCTGGGCCTCGCTCTCTGTTTGGGAAAAGGAGGGATCATGAGAGGTGAATGTGTAATGCGAGAGCAAAAACAGATGGCTATATAAACACATGATGAACCGAGGGGGGGAAGGAGGACAGGAGATTACTGTTCCATGATGGGATAATGGGAACACAGAGGAAACGGAGACAAGTGTGTTTGTGTTTGTGTGTGTGTGTGTGTGTGTGTGTGTGTGTGTGTGTGTGTGCATTCTGTTGTGTGTGGGTGCTTGTGCGCGTCTGTTTGTGTGACTGCTCTCAGACTAGAACGGTTGATGAAACGGAGGGGTATCTCATTAAGTCGCTTCTTCCTGTAATGTATTTGCGTTTGGTTTTCTCTCTCCAGTCTGAACCTGCGTCAGACGTATAGCCTCACTGGCTGCCTGGCGGGACTGGACCTCCCCACTCATAACAGCGGCTGGTGAAGATTTAAGCAGGGAGCTGCTGCAGTCATCCCGTCAGCCTAACTAGGTCAATAAGCAACATAAATGCCAATCCTCATTTTCACTGCAAACTCTGAATCAGAAATTCAACCCTGGCTTGTCGTTCCCAGACGACCCCCAAACCAGCTCTGAGGGGACGGGATACTTTTGGTAATGTCTGTCGTGAAGGGCAAGGGCGTCAAATACACATGACACAACTGTTATTGATGATGTGCCTCTTTCAGTGATCTGAACTTGGCCTGATGACTTGGGAAATACAGACCTGTTTGTTTGACTGAAGACAGATGTCACAGTGGAACTGTGTGGTCTGTTGTCAGGGCCTGGTCGCCTCTTGCGAGGTGAGGGCCCCTCACTTGGGATGAGCAAAGACACATCGTTCTTTATGGTTTTGTTGTTATTTATTGTTATTGACCTACAAATATGTGATCATAAATAAATGTAGGTGTATTATCGGGCGATAGTGATGGTAAATGGGGATTTTGTGTTTTACTGTGTGACTGCAACACTTTACTTTGTGTTTTCGGATCGTTGATATTCGGGCATAATGCAGCCGTTATAAATCAACAGGTGCTTAACTTCATCGATTTCTTTTTTTGTTAAGGATGGAATGCGTTCCTTTTCTTTGAAATGACCGCAGGGTTGTGTCTCCCCCCAAACCCGATAGAAATCCATAACAAACGCAGCCCGGGAAAGTTGGCCCAGTCTGTTTTACCCCCTCCCTTAAAGCCTTAGAGATAAAAAAAGAAAAGGAATAATTGCCTGCTCTTTCACCGGGCAGCCGTCCAGTAGTACAGCAGATGGAGCAATGAATTAAAATTTAAAGAGCCTTCACTACAACAAAAAGCACCTTGAAGACGTGTGGTGGCACTCCACCCGTTTGTCCGTTCCAACTTTCCCATTCAGCTGAAGAAGCTATAATCCTGAATTAATATTTCCTTTTGGTTAATTTGCATATAAAGCAAATTCAAAGCGGAGCGAAACAGCGCAATCTCAGGCCACTATATACTACATTGACTTCCAATCTAGTGTAAAAATGCATGGGAAAATCAGTAAATGGGCTGGGAATGGATCGTGTCAAGGCTATACCATTATTTCCCCTGTTACATTTTGCTTTAACACGGTCTAATGTAAAGTATGGATCATTTGGTTCATACATATAAACTATGTGTTTATGGTTTATATATTTTTGCATGATGCTACGTATTTTTATCGATGAATAAAATGAAAGGCTTATGTAAAACTGTCGGGGAAAAAAAGTACACATGCATAGCTGTAGGACGTTAGTATAGCAGTGTGACGGTAGCATAGCGGCATACCATTAAGATGCTGAGAGCGAGAATCCCCAGCCACTTCAAAGTGCAGGGACGACTCCAGTCTTTCAAGTACATGAGTACGTTGGCGGAAGCACACCGCCTATATCTAACATTTTATATAACTGCAGCTGTCTGTCTGGGACTTCTGGTCCTGTCAGCCATTATTATTAAAACTAAATTTGTTCAGCTAGCGGGAAATAGCCCAGACAGGTTGATGTTTGGGGAGTCAAGAGAAAAACAACTGCACCAGGGTTTTAAAGGTACATTCTGTATTCGTTTTTTTTTTGGGGGGGCTGATTAGCACTCCTTGTTTTTATAGAGAAAAAGTTCTAACTGGGTGGAATGAATTACGCACATATACACTTATTCCCCTTTTGCATTGCACTGAGTCATTGGCTAATTAACACATTGAAAAGCAGCCGCTGATTCAAGGTCTGCACTAAAAACAACAAGAGCCACAGCCTGCGTAGAAGCAGCGCTAGCTCTATTTCAATAACTGTGGCAGAAGCAATGTGGAGAGAAAAAAAGAGTGAAGTCAAACGAGGTCTAAAAATAAATCTGGCTAATTTGAACAAAATACTAAGAAATGCTTAATTTCTTTTAGAGCACAAAAGAGCACATGGGCCTACCAATCGTTTATCTTAAGCCTGCTGAAGTGGCGTTACCGGCATAGTATTGTCCCCAGCTTATAAGCTCATCAATAGGTGTCTTCAGCAGAGTCCACTGCTAGGACCTGTTGGTGGTGGGTGATGAGCACGACCTGTCATTGAAACCCACAAGGGGTCAGCGGCACTTAACAACTACCAGCCATTTGAGGACTTCATTAATTGCACACTTAAAACATGCAGTAAATGATTTTCGAGTCTATTGGCTGGAGTCGAGAAGGAAAGCGAAAGCAAAGCCATTGATTTGATTTGAGAGGATCTCAAAATCTATGAGATCACTGTGTTTCCTGTATTTTACGGAACACGAGTCACTGTGGTATATTTTCACACTTTGATGCTCTGACACACAATTAAATGCTAAGCTAGCTTTTAAATATTCATTAGCTTGAGCCGCTGGCCTTAATAGTGTCAATGGTAGAGTTTCTCCTTCTATCGCTAAAAGAAAATTTAAAGTGAAACATAGACCATATTTTCTCAGAGTTGTACTTAATTCGGTTGCAGAAGTTTTGTCTGAGGGCCGGTGTCTTATTAGACCACTTTAGCCATGTGTAATGAGCGAGAGAAATGGTTGGATACAAGTGGTGTACTGCACCAGGCAGATAACTCGCTGGCCACATGAGAAATTCTGAATGCCTATTAGGGCAGAGGAAATTCTGTCACCAATAGTTTGGATCATAGAAAATATATTGCTGTAACTCATTTGTAATTAAGGATCTACAAATGTTATGCTATTAAAATCATTATATTTTATTCACATTGTATTACACAATACAAATAGAGACTCAGTGCACTTAGGTGTATTTATAAGGTTACCTAACAGATCCAGTAAAAAGTCCATGTATCCAAGTAAAAGAATTCTAGTCTCAATCCAGTACACTCAAAACCTTTATAGATATCTCGCTATTGGAAATGTACTGGTACGCTCCAATGTTGGTGTTCTTAGAACCAGTGAAGGCAGAAAGTGCAGAGTGATTTCTGCTTCTCTAGACAATACATTTAGTTTAGTCAGAAAAAATGCCGGCCAGAGTCTGACCTCGCTCGCCCCACAAACCACTGCGGCTAACGGGGCAGATGACGAACAGTACGGGTGGAGAAAAAGCAAACCAACAACCGTATACAAAATGTAATAAAATAAACAACAGTAGCAGTAAGAAAGGGGACATTATTGTCATTATTTTTTTTATTATACATAGACATTACATTTTTTGTGTTCAGTTGAGGAGTAATCAGCTGGGCTTCAATTGATGATGAAGCCAGGTTATAATTTGGAGGACTGCAGGCCGCCCCTGCGATGTACGCAGTACCAGCCACAACGCATCGCCTCAAATGGTCAACAGCGTTCTGTGTGCTCGTGATCCTGCAAGTTCACGGAAGTTCTGCCCAAGAACACAAGTCCTTTCTTTGCATTCTTGGTATTGAGAAAGGCCCAGTGTATGCTGATGCTTATAGTTCACAGTAAACATAGATTTATTCTTGCTGACGATATTTGAGGATACTAAGACACCACAAAGCCAATTTATGACTTTCTTCTTCTGGCCGTCTATACAGATCTCTCCAGAGCCCCCCCAAAATGTAGCAGTTGAGGCTTTCAGGGGCGGTGGGCGTCTTTGGCGGTGTTCTGGCTCAAAGTCAGTCGAAGGCTCTGTATTTTGGTTCTAACCGATCTGGAAAGTCGAGGTGCTTAAGCATTGATGATGGGTGCCAGCCCCATCTCCCATAAAATTCAAGCCTAACTTCAAGTTTAGTTAAACAGCGAAGGAAGTAAGGAAATTCAATTGAATAAAATAACCTTATTAGTCAATCTATGAGTTTGTGCACCAGTGTTTTTATTTAAATGACTCTTGTTTCTCAACATATATAAC
>JAOPUD010000070.1:14901942-14912259 GCA_027122715.1 Trisopterus minutus
TATATATATATATATGCATACTGTATATATATTTTACCATCTACAATAGTGATTAATTCAGAATGTAGATTTGATGCAAAATAACATTGTTCTTCCAAACAGTATTCTCCTTTTCAGTGTCCAAACAAACTTATCTTCAATTGAAACGGTCAAGGCATACAGGAATGCATTTATATTGTTGTTGTTGTTTTTGGGACCCTTTTGGGACCCACTCCACCACCCTCCTAAGTGCCATAAGTGGGCCCCGACCCACAGATTGAGCACCACGTGTATGGCTCAGTTCATTAGATGCTTCGGCTACCCACTCTAATAAGCTAAGCTACTTTGAGTGCAGTGATCCAGCCGTTGCGTCCATGGTGCTAACAAAGGGATTCGTAATGGCTTCCCAGAGTGTGATCACTACCATTTCACAGTCCAGCTGGTGGTGGTGGTGAGGGTGGAGCTAGTGTGGGTGGTGGTGCTGGTGGCGGTGGTGGTGGATGGATGCGTCTCGGGACGGTGCTTGTGTTTGAACGACGGGAGTGTTTGCAGGGCTGATACCGCCAGACCGGCTCCCAGGGCGGAGCTGTGTGATGGATGTCTCTGGTCGTAATAAACAAGGCTGCCGTTTCCCCTGGAGACTGCTTCCGGAAGACTCGCCAGAGGGAGAGAGTCGGCAGGGATCAGCTGAGGGAACCTATTTAAAAAAATACAAATAAAAAAGATAAGATGGAGAAGAAAACATACTGACTGGACGAACGCATCGGAGAAGATTGGGCGGTTGTCTGGTTTTCCCCCTCAATTTCATTGTTGTTCTTGTTGAATATGTTCTACAACAGGTTTTAGTATTTTTTTGTGTGACACCTACCCTAAAGAAATACAAATATAAAGTTGTATTGCTCTGCAGGATGCTGTGCTTGGAAAAACAAAACCTGGTGCCCCCCTAAGAGGCAATGGAATCATGTTGTTATATATATTTTTAAAGGTTTTCTACAAAACCCTGAAGTAATTCCTACACTTGCTGACACTAAGTCTGTGAAAGATACATGAATATGCACATGGCATCTCCCACCTTTTTAGATAATGATAGTCCACGTCTTGACGCTGTTACACCCGGCTGTTACTCTAGTTTGTAAAACGTCATCCCACCTAATGTTGTGTAATGCTAGGTTGTCTCTAACTAATAACTGTACCTGATAAAAATACACCACTCCACCCTGAACTCTGTCAGGGAGGCTGGGAATAGAATGCAGACCAAGACCATTTCATCGATTTGATGCGATTTTTGATGCTAAGGGTTAGCTTCAGTGGAGGCCTACTCTGGATCCCTCTGTTGTTTTAACTAATTACTGTTTCTCATGTTGTAACTTAGTACTGACTTTATACAGCCGCCTTTCTTTGCAAGGTCTTTGGAAAAAGGGTCTGTTTAATCTCAAGGTATCAACCTTGCGATGAAGGTAAAAATGAAGGTAAAATAGTAAATGAAACAAGGGCAATGACAACCACGTTCCACTTAAAATGACACGTGTCAATTTCAATGCGACTTTTATCATCCAATCAGGCCAGGATGCATGAACTGTCCTCTCTGGACAGTGTCAGATCGGATCCTGCTCACATTGGGATCTGATGAGCTCAACCACATCCCATGGTGGTCAAGGCTTGAATTCTGATTGGATCCGATAGGAGTGCTGACAGCCATCTGGGCACAATGTGGGTATACTACTGGTGTCATCATGAAAACCATGCCCCATGCCTACACTGAGCCCGCAATGCCGCATGTGTATAGGCAACTACTGATATTTTGCACTGAAGATGGATGGAAATAAGTCGTGGGGTTCATCCAAGACTCAATATCTGTTGGCGTTATGGTCAGATCCCACAAACCAGGCTAAAATACATCCAAGTACAGGTTGTCCAAAATCAAACACGGAGTCCAAACATTGTGAAATGTGATGCATGCATAGAGCACTCCCGTGGCACTCTCCTCCACCAATGCAGTGTGATGTATTAAGCATTAACAAACAGTTGAATACCAGTCCACTTATGATCTAGTAATCATTTAATAATGGTGTTTGTGTTTAATGAAGGTCTTCATAATAACTTAGGTAATCATTACATTTGATTACATAATTAAAGAGGGTAAGTGTTACGACATACATATATTTTCAATTTATTCAGAGGAAACCCCTTGAGATGAACCATCTCGTTTTCGAGGGGATCTCATACCACCTTTACCTCACCTTTCCCCCTATGCAATTGCTATATAATAACGATTATTGATTTATTATTACACGGCTCTTCTCAATGCTGTGGAGCGCTCCGTTCACTTGCATGGGCCTTCCCGACTTCCGGCGGTCAATTATTTTTTGTTAATAACCGTTGCTAAGCAAATAATGATCGCTGTCAAGGAAAGTGGAGCGATTCACGTCTCTCGTATCACTCCGCTAGTAGTCCGGTAACTTACCAACCCCAGCATACTCGGTTGCTAAGCAACGTCAACGTCTTTCCCGGACTATTTCTCTGCTGATCAATACTACGAATGTTGGTAACAAATAAATTGTAAAAAGACACACCGTGTGAAGTTATTTTTTCATTTTGGCATGTAGCTGTGTAATAAGCGGGATAATGTATAGAACTTCGCCAGTCATTATCGGGAAATGAGCCCCTTCAGGGCGACGCAAGACACCTCTGTTTCGTGTCGGTGTCCGGTTCGCCCTGTCGGGGCTTATTTCCCGATAATGACCGGCGTTCTATACATTATCCCTTATTTAATGTGCCATTATTGTAAAGTGTTACTGTTTCCGTCTTGAAACTTGTTTAACGCCTACTGGTCAGGGCAGAAAGGTATAATTTATTCATATTATTATTATTTTCATTTAAATTTATACTCAAGGATAAAAATGACTGAATCCATAATTAAATAAATAGTTCATTCAAAGGAAGCAGCTTTCAGAGATATTTAATTCAAAGTCCAACAAGAAATGACTTATTTTTGGTTGATACAGGGTCAAAGTTGACTTCACTCGAAAAACTTTTCAACCTTCATGGCAAACCAAGCAAGGAATGCTTCATATTTATTGAGAAAATATAATGAAAGTGAAATTCAATAAATATCTCACTACTCATCACTACTTTCTAGCTACGAGTGGAGGTGACTAAAGTAGTAGATACTTCAACAGGTTGTGAGTGTACTTGGCATGTTAGGCTACTTCCAAAGTGTACTACATAAAATACTAATACAAAATAATAACTACATAAGGTGTACAATGAATGAATGCTACCTCTACTTGAATTGCAACAAAGCATAGGATAAAGCAAGATAAAAATACACTTTATTTACCCGTAACCTTAAAGACTAATTATGAAGCATTTATTATGTTGATCCCCATTTTAACTTTAGCACCTTTTGGTGTTATCCAGGTGTTAATCGTAATATTCACCTTCACATTTGGGGGTGTGTGAAGCCGCTAAACCTTAAGGACGGCCTAAATAAATGTTGACCCAATTCTGAGTTGAGTAATCGCAGTCCTTACAGTTAAGGAAGCGGTAAGCCTAGAGGTCCCTAGAGGTTTAGTAAAAAGATCACCCAAAAAAATGGTTTTCCTGCGTCATTGTAACACTTTTTATTTGATCTTTCTGCCTATAATAGCAATGCTGTGACAGCATGTAAAGATAATGAATTTCAGGAGAAAAGTGTGACGCTAACAAGAATGTTTTTGTCATTTTTTTCAACTGCATCTTGCCAACTGAAACTATTACAGCCAACTGGAAGAGCTAGAAAACTATTTATTTATGGAAAAAAAAATAATTCTTTGGAATATCTGTCACTTTAAAACAGATATATATATATTTTTTTGTATTTGCTGTTTGCAAATAACTCAATCAAGATCTTACACACTTGTGTGGCTTTGTGGTTTGGCTTTGTAAGGATTTGTAAAAGCTTTCCACTGCGGTACACAATTTGTATTAGCAGTCATATGAACACACAAAGAATGAATTATGAGGCAATAGTATTTAGAAAACATTGCATGCCTTGAAGGCCTATATTAATGTTTGGTAGACAGGGGAAGTATAGATAAGGGGTTGGTCTCTCCCATCCAGAAGATTCTGGGTTGGACTCCAAAGTCCACTGCCTAACTTGAGGGCATCCATGACCAACCTACCCTAACCCTCTCCTCATCATCCAGGCTTAGCTCAGGCGGGAGAGCGGGTTGACTTGTAGCCAGAAGGTTGCTAGTTTGATTTCCGGCTCCTCCTAGCTGTGTCCCTGAGCAAGACACCTAACCCTAACTGCTACCGTTGAGCTGGCTGTCGCCTGACATGGTTGACTCAGCAGGCGTTGAGTGAATGGTTATAAGACCCTTGGATTCCAGCGTCTGCTAAACTCCCTAAATGTAAGTGACGCATGTATCTGAATTCGCTGTCAGTCGCTATGGATGAAAGTGTTAATCGCAATGCTAAATATCAAGCTGTTTGCATTCTCCTTCATCTCTGGACATTATGTTTACTTTTCATGGCTATTATGAAATACGTTTTAATGGGAATAATAATTTGTGTAATTATAAAACAATAATACTAGCAACAAAAACAGTTACAATTTTTGAAAGATAATGGAGATGAAATATCTTGCCCCTAACTCTCACTCGCTCTCTGTCTCTCTGTGACTCCCTGCTCCGTCACAGTCCTTGTCTGTGGTGGGGTGTCTGGCCTACTTTGGTGGTCCATCTCGTCTCTTCTCACGGCCATCTTGTATCCTAATGGGATAAGCCCGTGGCAGCCGAGACACAAGAAAAATAAAAAGCCAGTGCCGGGTCGTGTGTCACAACAACGATATGCGGCGGCGAGTTTTCCACCTCATTGCCTCTCCCCAAACGCCCGCGCCCGTGTAAGACGGCGCCTGTTTACCACGCTTAACCGATTTCATTACGGCACACATATGATGCGTGTGTGTGTGTGTTGATGTGTTTCCCCCTTCCGAAGGAATGCCGCCCCGGTCTCCGCGGCTTGGGAAGGCAGAAAAAAAAAAGAACCAGAGATTTATATTAATGATTTGATCTCTAGCTATATTTAGTGCTCAGCCTGCTGGTGAATATTTTCTCACATTACTTTGTCTGGTGGACTCAATGTACATGGGAGCAATCATCTCTTTTCTTCTTCTCTGATGTGAATCCGCAAACTAATGCAGTTCTGCCAAGGAAGCAATAGGAGAGAGCGAGAGAGCGAGAGAGAGAGAGAGAGCGAGAGAGAGCGAGAGCGAGAGAGAGAGAGAGAGAGTGGTGATTGACCTTGCTTGTGTTTGTTTTGAAAAGCAATGCCTAGAGAGCAAGAGAGAAATACAAACAACTTGAGGGTCTCACAGCATATCTAGGCCATTGGGTTGGTTGCATTTAATAATTCGATGTCCTTGAGCCTCGTATGGCAAAGTTAATACACAGGAAGAGGACAGGAAGGGAAAGCTATCCTTTAAATTCCATATACTTTTTTTGCTGGGTCATTTTTGCGAGCCACTTTTGAGCGAACAGGTACAAGAGCCCTTGTGGTGGGAGCACTCACATCCACTTGTCTCTCTCCGCGCTCTGCGTGCATTATCCCCCAAAAGGTGCACTTCGGCGGTCGTATCGGTGAACAGGGGAAGAAAGAAAAAAAAGAAAGAAAACAACAGCCAGTGTTGGATTTATCTTCGAAATATTTTGAGGTTGAAAAACACAAAAAAACAAAACATGTATGCGTCCATATTTTACCATATATTTCAATAATAAGTAGCCCCACGAGTGGGGTGGCTGATCAATCAGTAAGGGCCTTTGTGCTAGTTCGCGGTCTGATTTATCCAATCATTTGCTCCCATGGAGGAAGTTTGGATGCAGAGTGTGTTGCTCATCATCTCTTGGTGTTTCTCTTCGGTGCGTGAAAAACGGCAGTGACGTAACCAACGGAACCTTGTGTAAAACCATGAGGGTGGCAGCGGCGGGGCTTAGCCGCCCTTATCCGTCTCTCTGATCGGGAGTTGTAGCGCTGCGACATGGGAGCGGGCACAGGATTACAAAAAGAACTCCCCCAACCATCTGGAAGTGAACACTACTGCGCCGAGCCAGCTGTCATCCTTTTTCCCCGAGAAGCATGCGATCCTCATCGCCGTCGGTGACAAGATATCGATACATCTCTGATCTGGGAGATGATAGATGGGCTGGCCACTTGAATGGACGTGGTGGACGGCTCAGTTTGACGATGACTCTGTCCTCTGGTGACTGGAGCTCAGCCAAAGGGCCTCTTTCTTATCCTAGGAAGTCCCTCTGTCAGTGTCTGACTGAAAAACTATGGCTGGATGAGTAGAGCAGCGTACTTGTGTCAGGGGAATAGTGTGATTCCATGATTAAGGTAATCGTACGGAGCCCACCCGGGGTCCCATAGTAGAAACCTTGATGTGGAAATCCAAGGGAACGCTTTTGTAAACCGTTCCCTTGGATTCTGAATCCGTATGCATGGATTTGGTTCGTTCTACACAGCAGGAGTTCCCCATGAGCATCGTGACGGCCGGTTCCACACAGGCCTCGTGCATGTGTACAAGATGAGCCAAAAATGGTGTTTCAGTCAGAGATTTGTTTATTTTGAACAAACTGAAATATATTGAAATGTCATTGTCATGTGAAAAGATAAACCCTCCTCTCATACTGTATAGACACTGGTCTGAATCAGATAGGCGTTTGCCTATCTTGGGGAATCCCTGCTGTGTGCATGGTTTCGGAATCCGAGGGAGCGGCGCACAGATTTACACATCATTCTATTTTTTCTACCACGTGACGTTTTTTCAATTACGGTGATTATGCAGGTCAAAAATAAGCTTGCAAATACAAAAATAAAGGTGTAAATAAAGTCCTAGCAGGGGAGGCTTGGATGCCAACCAATCAGAACATATCTGATGTGAGCAGCAGCCAAAACGTACCTCCCACCATCTCAAATCAGATCCTTATTGATCTTATCCACATCAGTCCAACATTTTCACCCTTTTATAGCCTGCAAAAACCCTCCATCCAACTCGAATGGTGAGATTCAGGAGCCGTTTGACGTCATTGGGGGCTGTCTCATGCTGTCAATAAGGCTCTCAGGACTTACCCAACTCTATGCAATCGTTACTGAGAACACTCCTCTCTCTCTCTACCTCAGGTGATAATCGGCAGCAAGTTCAGGCGGTACAATAAAATCCCACGACAAAAACGTCTAAAGACGAGCCGTGTGGTGGATACCTTTATTCAGGCGTCCTACTCAATAGCATACATCCAGGGCCAGGCTGGCCCTTAGCAATAGATTGCCGGGCGTTGTTGATGCCTGTGCGTGGGCATCTGTAACCATGTGGTGAGCCCCAAACCAGGCCGTCGGCTGGACAACAGAGAGTGGACAGAGAGAGAGAGAGAGAGAGAGAGAGAGAGAGAAAGTGAGTTGTCATACCAGCGTTCCACTTTCTAATGCTCTCCTAAGGAAGCTGAACCATACATTCTTATTCCTGCAATCATCAAACGTCCTGTGTCCCCCCCCCCACTGAGAACAAAGATAATCCTCATCCAGGAGAGGGAGAAGATGCCTGGAGATCCTTCAACTCACCATGTTCGAAGCTTAGTTTGTCACGCACGCACAGGCAACACACACACACACACACACACACACACACACACACACACACACACACACACACATGCATATGGCAACCGTAAAAACCCACTTCTGACTATGGTTTTATGAAGCTCCAAGCCCCCACTGTGTCGCAGTGGGGGCTTGGAGCCGGCGATCCCAGGAACTGAAGACAAAAGCTTTAGTCAAACGCAGATATTCAAATTGAGTGGTGCTAGTGTCCCTAAGGCAC
This sequence comes from Trisopterus minutus, assembly GCA_027122715.1. Lineage (NCBI taxonomy): Eukaryota > Metazoa > Chordata > Actinopteri > Gadiformes > Gadidae > Trisopterus > Trisopterus minutus. The sequence goes on from JAOPUD010000070.1 coordinate 14,909,777, forward strand.
TGGGGGGGAAAGGGAGGTTCACCCTGGAGGACACCGCTCTGTTTCACCACCAGCAACAAAGCAGTCAACCCATTGAAGCCCGATCCATCACTGCTGTCCTGGCACTCTGTCTGGTCACCGCTGGGGCTGGGATTCAACCCAGGGTTTTATACTCAGGACTTCTATACCCAGTGCATAAATACCCAGGGCTTCTAAAGCCACTGCTGACATACCCAGGGCATAGATACCCAGGGCTTCTATATCCAACGTTGACATACCCAGGGCATAGATACCCAGGGCTTCTATATCCAACGTTGACATACCCAGGGCATAGATACCCAGGGTTTCTATATCCAACGTGGACATACCCAGGGCATAGATACCCAGGGTTTCTTTCCAAAGATTTCTATACCGTGGGTTTCTATACAAAGGTATTCAGACCCAGGGCTTCCATAGCCTGCGTGTATATACTCAGGGTTTCTATACCCAGGGCATAGATGCGCAGGGTTTCTATACCAGGTTTTCTAACCCAGGTTTTCTATACAAAGGTACTTAGAAGCAGCTTAGGAAGCCCTGCCTGTGGTGACCTGAACAACCCACTGAGGGGGAGATGAGGACGCCTGCTGGGAGGTCCTGACCATGTTCTACCCCCTCCTCGGCCCCCCGCCACCCCCTGACCCGGACGCTCTCTGGTGCCCTTTGCTCCGCTTTCCGTGTTCCCTGTTCTCTTTATTTTGCCGTCTCTCTCCCTCTGTTCCTGCCGGCGGTGTCTCCTTCTGTACCTATAAACATCTCAGAGGAGGGCGCACAGGTAGCCGTACACACACACACACACACGCACGCACGCATGCACACACGCACACACACACACACACACACATTTCAATACTTTTATTTGGATCCAAATTTTACAAACAAGGGGAGCAAGATCCAAATATTTTGGTAAGAAAGATTGATAATGTAACAGGTTCATCAAGCTTCCATTACTTATTTTTTTATATTTATATTAATATATATGTTGAGTATGTCTGAAGAATTTAAGATTCAGCTCATCACGTAATTTTCCCAACTGTCCTCTGCTATGTTTAGTATTGCTCATCATCATGCAGACTCATCAGCACATTTTTGATGACGAAGCTTGGCCTCAAATAGCCCATGATTAAACAACGTCGACCATCCATTTTGAGTAGGCAATGTCGCTTGATGCTAAGTAGTGTGAAGCCATGTGATGAATCCCAGTGTCATCAGCTGATAACTGTTGAATATAAGCAGCTTTACTTTGCTAGTCGTTACAGCTGTCATGAATAGATATCAATATGGACTTCTTGTCACCCATTGGTTAAAACACAACCATTGTGAAATCTTAGATAGCACATTATTGACACCGCTATTGATCAAGATTTTTGGCCACCAGCAGTGGAAACAATCCATATTAGGCTTATTGAAGGCAGGAATTGAATGTCCACCCCTTTGGCCATAGTATGTCTATGGCCAACAGTTATCAATGTTAAGTCATTTTCCTGGAATAAAACTGTCAAATGGGACCTCAAAATAGGTAATATGGATATGAAGGGGTTGGGGGCTGGGATTCTAACCAAATATGTCTTTGCTTTATGTTACCAGAATGAAAACCCATTCTCACCATTGAATTGGAATGGCCACTAGTCTTTCTGCATCCAACCACCGCGAGCCACCTGTCAGGGAAATGCTGCGTTAATAGCTTCTGCCAGGCCTCACAAAGAGGTGGTCATGTCTATGGCTTGCAGCCGCAGCAATGGTCAATGGGTGTTATCTTCATAAGTGTAGGCTACTGCCTGTGCCCTTGTGCATAGCAGTAGCAGACCCATAATTATGGTTCAGTGCAACACCTGTGTTTGACCTAAGATGACACCTCTGTGAAGAAGCTCAATGAACCTCTGTGAACCTCTCACTTTACTTGTAGTTAGTGTGTCTGTCTGTGGTGGAGGCTCGTGTGTTAATTTGGCCCTGTATAAGAGACGTTGGGTATACAGTTCTTGAGAGCAATGTTTTCTTTGTTTAACCTGAGGGCTGGATCACGGCAATATAAATATACAATATACGGCTTGAAAGCCCCATAAAAAATTTATCAGAGAGAGAGAGAAATGTGAGTGGCTGGTTTTCTTCTGGTCTGTCTTATTTGTAGCATAAAATTCAATCAAAACTTAAAGGGCACCAACATGGGTAACACATCAGTATGGTGTATGTTATCAAATGAGTCTGTTGGGGGTATTATTTGAGATAGACCACTATCTCATATGAATGCCCGTAATGTTCCATTAGTGACATCATGAGGGGCGAGAGCTGCTGCTACAACTGCTATTAGCAATTAACCTCTGACCATTCAGCAGTTAATCCTGAAACACACACACACGCGCAGCATGTTTGTGTTGGCACAGCCGAGAAAGGAGAGAAGTGAGAGTGCCGGGTGGGGGGGGGGGGGGAGAGAGAGCTAGAGGGGAGGGAGCGAGGGAATAGAGGGATCC
>JAOPUD010000070.1:14912359-14914859 GCA_027122715.1 Trisopterus minutus
GAGAGAGAGTTAGATGGGAGGGAGAGAGGAAATAGAGGGATCCTGTTAGTGAAGGCAGGAGGGCAGTGCTTTGTTGAAGAACACAATAGCATCACAACAACACTGTATGAAACATAACAGAAAGGAAAGTGTCATCATCGTTCCAAATAAGGGTTCTTTGGAACATTAACACATATAAAGCATAACTTAAGTGACCCCTAAGATGTGTATCCACATGTCATGGTTTCATTCCAGCTCTTACTAGACTACGTGGAATCTAATTGAAAACATCACTGTCAGAATGATTTGATTTATTGTTCATTATTCTGTCTGTTCTTGTGGTGACTGCGACTGGATGCCTGGACTATTCTTGTAGTTAACCGGCCAGCACCACATCATCAGTTTAATATTTTGCCTGTATAAACTGTATGTATGTGTGTCAATTGAAGCACCCACTGCACTCCTGATCATCCCTGAAGGGAGGGATGATCAGCACTTTGCACTCTGATCAACCTCTGCGTTCATCCTCAAGATTTCTTCCTTGCTGATTAAGGGAGTTTTTTCTTGCCCTGTTGGAGACTTGGGTCGGGGTCATAAATATTTGGCCTGTTAAGCCCTTAGAGACTTTAATGATGATTAAGGGCTATACAAATAAAATGGAATTGAATTGAATTGAATTATCATGCATCTGGTTAACAAATAATACAAATATCTTTCAGAATTATCTCCAGTAAGGAGGCAATGTTCCCCGTCTGTGTGCGGGATATCACTGAATTCGGTGGGTAGGTTGGTTAAGGGCCACGTAAGAGGGGAATGACTGCGAATAAGCAACAAGGGGCGTAGCAGTGGACGCAGTATAGAAGTAGCCTCTTCTATGGTTCTGATTCCTTGGCAGCGCTCTGTGCTCTAGTCTACTAAACACATTGGCATTCATGTTTTCTTTTAATCAAATCAACTTGATTGCTGTGAAGGAAGGCTTAATATTTCAAACAACAGTTAGACTGATAGCATACTTTTTAAGTAGTGGGTTAGCAGTGGGCTCACGACTGCCAATCAAATCCTTAACACCCAACAAAAAAACCCCCACAAAATCACACCCTCCCGTTAATTATGCGCAAACACATTTTAAATCAGTGTTAGCTTGTTAACATTTTAAAGAATCATTTCAAACAGAATAACTGATTAATTCATTTAAACCCAACACATAAATAGTGTTACTATTTATCCTTTGGTGAGGACTAATAGGGGAACATGTAAAAAAAAAATGTATAGATATATATTTTGAGACAACATGCCTAAGATAAAAATGTTAGATAACATGATTGGATGGTTGGTAACTTGATTGGTGGTGGTGGGAGTTGAGCCTTTCTACCGCTCGCTTTCTAATTAGATCCACACCCAAGAGGTGTGAATGATTGGCTAGGACACTTAAGAAGCAGTTAAGCAGGTGATTCAAATGAATGGAATATTAATGAATAAAAAAGGTGGAAAATGTTTGTGAATTCAATAACAAGCCTGGATGAACAGCCTATCATTTGAGACAGGGGAGGAGCAAAAAAAGGTTTTAATAAAAAATAAAATAAAAGAGTTTTAATTCTGTTTTTTTGTCACATAAAAGGCGCGTGGATTAGCAGCTTCACGCTGAGATGGCTGTAAATACGACCAGCCGAGCATACGCTACTGGTGGCTTCCACATGAATACCTTTACCTCTGGATGATGACTTGCTCACGCCACATCTTTTTATAGCGCTTCGTGTTGACAGCACGTCTGCTCACACACGTCCTCCTAACCCCAAGGTCCTGCTTCACATACTCACGGCCAATACTCAAAGTTGCTTTGTTTCTTTTTAACCCCTGTTTTTTTTCCCAAAACACAAATAGATTTGGGACATTTTGTTTGGAGCACTAGGAACGATGCGACACATTTTTACAGACACGGAAACCAGAGGTTTCGGTGCCGGGTTGACAGCGAGTTTGTCGGCGGTGGAGCACTGGAAGGAAGGGGCCCACAGGCACCTCCTGCCCTCAGCCATTTGAATAATTCACTCAGATGTGGAGATGTGATTGGACGCAGCGACCCGTGACACACCGCCCGTCCCCCGCCACAGTACTGTACTGGAGATAAGACGAGCAAATCAGAAACTAGCGAGCGGTAAAAGGGAGTGGTGCACTGAGAGGTCAACTATCTTCGCCAGGAAGAGACCACTCCTGCCACAGAGAGGCGACAGGCAGGAGAGATAAGGATGAGGGGGATCTTTTATTATTTGTTTGATGGGACCCCGGATTTGACAGAATACATTTGAGAGTTCACGACCCTCTCTGGGCTCCAGTCTGTTCACTCTTTCAAGCTGAAAGAAAAAAGATTGGAAATGCTGATTTGAAGCCAAACCACCACAAACTCAAATGAAATAAAAAAAATAAGAACACAGTTTGCCAGGAAGAAAGGAGCTGCAGAGAGCAGCGGGAGAGCCAGACCACCTGTGGTGCCGTCATGGAGGTTTAGTGTTAGCGCTAATATTCC
>JAOPUD010000070.1:14917359-14923878 GCA_027122715.1 Trisopterus minutus
TTAAATATGAATTTTTCTGCACTCGGTTCATTGTTGTTGAACATCTCCAGAATGTTTATTTTATTTCTATCTTTACTCTCTATATTCATACTCATATTAAATCTGGAATGTCTTAACAAAACCACTAATACATGAATACATATAGGAAAAGCACCTACATAGTAAGGTGCTTAGTAACGTATTCTCTGAATCTCAGTTCCCTGTATGTTTTGACGCTTGGAGTTACTACCACTACCATTGCACTATTTATTGTGTAAGCCTGCAAATGCTTCTAGCATTGCATTGATACCCACAATCAGCCAAAGCTTCCTGATTTCCCTCTGTAGTTAGTTACTAAAAGACCAATCTCCCCCAAAATTGTATGTGAGAGATCTCATGTAAGGAATCATCTGCCCTAACACATCCAGCGTTACAGTTTACGCACTTACATAATAGATTACCATGCATGTGAAAAGCATCAGGGAATTGGTAATTTGCTTAATGTCGATATATGAGAGCCTGTGTTGTAGTCACAAGGATTGTAGGTTTACATGATGTTTACATGTTCATTATTATAAGAGAGTAACCAAACACGACAAATTAAATAGTATTTTACTTTTTTTTAAAATTAAACCACGGAAACAGACCAAATTATGTTGCTTATCCGATGACAGAAACCATACTCTAAGTAGAGCATATTTGCATTTTGAATCCCAGATGCAGTTCACTTAACTCTCGCTGTTGAATACTATGTTTTATTTAGCAAAGGACGATTTAACTCACCATTAAACAAAACTAGCATGTTGCTTGTGAAAACCATTTTGGGTGGTTAGCCATCATTAAAATGGGGTAGAACCCAAGCAGCAGCCATGACTGCCTGTTTCTGAAAGCCTGAGAGCAACTCTGCTGTAGTTCAAGTCTATAAGTGGCTTGCAGTGGATGTGAGCCGAAAAACTTGTCACCATTGGTTAGGATTTCAGTGTCTAGTTCATCTCCATATTATGTATTTTGCGAAGTTGGACATTTCTATTTCATAAAAAAAGTTATACATCATTCAATTCACACCAAATGTGCCAAAGATGATTATTTACACAGCAAAAAGATTCTAAGCAACAATCTATGGTGTGGCAGCCACCTAAAGGTCTAGGTGGGACCGGATACCAATTATAACAGTTGGTCCCTACTCTATACGGGCTCTAGCTCAGTGTCTGGCCTTAAATGTCTTTACAAAAAGTAAATGCTGAATTTCATACACTTGTTTCAGTTTTTTCCAGTGGAATAAAATAATTAAAAGGTAACTGAGAGCTGAAAGCATCAGTAGCTGTGATTATCAGTTATGATTACTTTACAGTAATGACATAAAAGCATGGATAGAATCATATGAGTCATCTTTTTAACTAACTTACTCCTTTACTTTTGCCTGTTTTTGTCTTGTGTTTTCTCTTTATTTCCAATGCCGAGATGACTCACAGATCCCGATCTACGTCAAGGAAACATGCAGCCGTAATAACATCAATCACAATAAATCACATCAAAATACCTAGGCAACTAGAGAAACCATAGACTACATACTTACAATATCCCAAACAGGCTACAAATGATCTTCTAACGGTGACTTTGGGATAGTTAACACAACACCAAAGGCTGACATTCACATTGAAGACATCTACACATGCACTTAACATGCTAATGACCGTGGCCAGCCATCTATCTTCCTCAGGGTGTTGGTGTTTGGGGTGATGAATCTGGCCCGGGAGTGGCTCCCAGCTGACCAAAGCAGTGGGGGTAAGGTCTATCCATCACGGCAGAACCTCCAGTTACTTATTGCCTATACACCAAATGCCCATTTAGGCTGTCCAGTGAGCCTGATTAGCATGTGGTTGGAGGTGGGAGGCAGCCACCGGAGGGAACCCACACAGACACACATGGTACACACAGTATCAACCAAACCTGCCTTATGAAACACACAAAACAAGCACCTGACATTTAACCACATTGCTATTTTTACTATACATGTTGCTGTTATTATTGTAGGACAAATTGTTATTATCAACATTTAGCTTATTTTTATTTGGTTGGAGAATACTGACATAGAAACTTGGTCATGAAAATGTCTACTGTTGCATTTGTAAATCAAATAAAATAGGTATAAGCTATACAAGAAAGTCCATGAAATAAACCTAACCGTTGCTTGAATCTGTGTGTAATTTGTCAGTTTCTGTAGGACAGGGGAAAACGCCTGGACTATACGCTTTATTTTTTTACGACACAGGTTAAGATCTGTTGTTGTGTTGTGCACTCAAGGCAGGAAGCCCTTGGGATGGGCTGTGTGGGAGTCCGTTCTGAGGAGAGAGGGAAATACTTACACAACAAGAAGGTCGGTCCGCAATATTATTTTCTCGATGAGGAAGTCAATAACTAAATATTATGCTCCTTTCCTACTGAAGCTTTCTCCTTTCCTACTGACGGGTTTGTAGTTTCATACTTTTGATCGGGCTTTGGGTTAAAGGGGACATGTTATACCACCAGGTGTGAATGTGATTAGACGTTACAAGCCGTTTTGAAAATGTGCTGCTTCTGACATCACGGTTGGGCGTGTCCACCTAAATGTATGACGGATAGATGAGCAACGTTTGCTCCAGTCCACTGTCCATCGCGTGTCCAATCAAGGTGGACACACGATGTGATGTCAGAAACGGCACATTTTCAAAATAGCTTGTAATGGCTAATCACACTCACACCTGGTGGTATAATATGTCCCCTTTAAAGTCGCTGACGATATCCTTGGGACCCGTGGGAGTCTGGATGACACTGGGCTGGTATGTCTGTTGGCCAGACAGGCTTCTAGAAGTTTCTCTAAATTGAGGGTCTCAGGAGGCCTGTGCTCTCCACAACCACCTGGGACCCACCATCTACCACGAGATTAAATTGGTTGCCATGGTTTTAATCGGTCGATTAACCAATGTGAGATGCATGATTAAACTTGTTTTCAAGCTATTCGTTTAAAGCACTTCGTGTAATGTTTTGGAAGTTCTCTAACTGCAGACGCTCAGAAATAGTTGTGTGGATGAATGGCCCAACTTCTGATTCTAGATGTATATTATCTTTAAATATGAGATGATATAATGAAGGGGCTTAAATAAATGGAACGCAAGTGTTCTGAGGCGTTCTGTCACGTCTTTGGTTCTTTATACACATTTCTGTTAATTTTCTCCAGTTTGACATTTCCATGTTTGGAATTTCCAGTCATACAATTCATTAAATGGTGCTTATTATTCTCATCTTGCTTTGAAAACAAGGACAACTGTATTATTGTCAATTCAGACAAGACAACACAGTGGACGGATGACGTTTTGTGTTTCCTTAAGGATTACCCACAATACTTTTGTTATTGTCTTCCGTATAATTCCTCAGCCCGGACAGGAAGACTTAGAAATGAACCAGAACTGTCACCCACTCTACCCAGTAAATGCTTCTCTTTATAGCTCATATCCTGTCAGGCGGACTTATTGGATTTATCACTTACAGAAAGTTATTATGACAATTTCTAACTGCTGTTACAAATTACATCTGACACTTTACCAGCACCTACATAATTACAACCTTTACACTGAAATGGTCAAAATATGTCAGATTCAAATTATACGGAAGCTAGCTACAGATGGATAAGGTTATACACCGATAGTCAAGCTAACACCAGATAAAGCCAACACAACACCATCAATATCTGATGTAGCTAGCAGCAGAAAGGGATCAGAGACTAATGCCACCTTTAGCAAACAAAGTGGCTTCCTCCAGTTGAGGTAGGATTTAGCGTCTGGTGTGAGCTGGGGCCCCTCGGGGCCAGTGGTCATCGGTTAAAAAGATGGACAGAAATGGTATGACGCGGGGGCCATCCCATCAATAAGTCATTGGAGGTACGCTTAGTGTTTGCGGCTGGAAACCCTGTGGTTAATCAAGTAAAGCGAATCGAAGCGCAGGCTATTAGAGACCCAATGGCAGACAAACAGTGTGTGAAGGGCAACGTGGAGATGCCATGGCAACAAAACCCCGAAAAAAGCAAGATGGTTTCTACTTTACATTGGCTTAGGACATGAACGGCTGTGTTCCCTGGCTTCTGAATAGGCTCGATCTCTGTTCAGCAGTGTTGTGCCAGGGTTTCTTTCATTAGAACATTTAACGATCATGTTGTGAACAATTTTATATTTTCTGAACCGAATCCCCTAGATATTGTTTAGTAATAATCAGAATTCAATATAGCATATTGGTCCCTAAAACCCCTCAATCATTTCTGATTTATAAATTGAAATTTAATTCAAAATGCGTTGTAAGGCAATACAATACTGTACATATTGTGCAGAGAAACAAGGCGAGTTTCTGTGTGCGTGTCTAGAGTTTTGTCTAGTGTGCTTGTGTGTGTGTGAGAGCTTGAGAGCATGTTTGTGTGCGTGTTTTATTTGGACGATACTAGTTCATCCTTAAACTGTCAACACTGTCGATATTATAACAGCTGTCTTATACACCTGATTGGCCCTCGTCTCCTTCATCACACTCTCAGGATGATTGGCCATCAGTGTCTCATTAGTCAACCAATCAGGGATTCAACCGCCCGGCTATCGGCCGATAACTCGTCAACATCCAATCAGCTTCCAACAAGATGTATGTTTGTTTATTTCTACAAACTGATGGCTCACACTCCATCATGTCTGCCATTTTGTTCCAAACCACTTATCATCAGCTGATGCAATTTTCCCCCAGAATATCAATCTCCATTTTGTTAACTCATGTTGTTAACTGTTAACTCATGATCATGTTTGGTATTATCTGTAATAATAGATAATATTGACATATTTCTGTATGTTATCCACATGGCATGCTAGGCTATGCCAGCATGTGTAATGCAGATATAGGCAATGCTATGTGTGCATATGAGGTAGGCCTATGCTTTTGTGTATTATGGTATGCTATTGAGTAAACTATGTTATGGTTGGATATGGTATGCAAAGCTATGGTGTGTACTGCTTTAGAGTATTAACTAGAGGGTTATTCCAGTGAAAATCCTATCATTCCCCTTGGGTTATCTGAACAATCTATGCTTAAGAGTGGAGCACTCCATAAAATTGGACTGTGAAACCATGAAGGATGTAATTGATTCTCGATATTCCTCCAACTGAATTTTTTTTTTTTTATCTTCTTGACAACAAAAAACAAAGAAAGGCATGCTCCATCTTGGCAGACAGAGCGTAATGGAGGACTATCACTCCTGAACGCATCAGGATTAAACAGTACAATACGTGTGTCTCGCCCTCGGTCTCTCCAGTGTTCTCAGTTATTTATGCAACACTCCAGGAATGCTGAAATCAACACTCACCTCACCGCAGAATGAAAACGATTTTCATCACAAGTTTGGGTGACTACCCTGTTGAAATGTTCAGATTCAAATCAAGAATCCTTTTCTGCCTTTGTTAACACAAGAATGCAGTTGTCGGTGGGTAGGTTGCACATAAATATGAAACATGGAGTTTTTTAGGCGGAAATTCAACATCTGTATGTTGAACCGACTATAAGTAGTATTTCTTGGTTGAATGGTTGTAGATGTGTCACACGAGTGACATAAAGGTCAAATCCTGCATTCACATGACATATCTCTGTGCTTGTACATCATTCTGTAGCACGTGTGTGTACAGAGGTCAAAACCATGACGGAAATCACAAGCCCAACAGCTCAGAGAAAAACTGGCACTACAGAGAACAGCCCAGGTTCCAAACAGTCACACTGTTGAAGAAGAATCCATACATCTCTTTCTATCTCACTCTTTCTATTCATCCATGTATTTACAAATACATTTCCATATCTATTTCCTGTTACACCGCACCTCACTGTGGTTCTGATGTATGCGATAATGCGCTCTTTTATTTTTACATTTCGCAGGTTTTAGCTTGTAACATGTCAACACGTCAGCCCTTCCCACTGCATCCAGGGTTTCTCTTTCTCTTCCCTCTCCGTCTCCTTCCTGTCAACGCTTTATTATTTTCCAGCAGAGGTTTTTCATATATATATATATATATATAAATACATAAAAGAAAACAGACGTTCTTGTCAGGTTCCTCCACTACATAGCTGCGTTGCTGTGTGAGCCCTTCTTGTTTCCTGTGTGTGGTGTAAACCTCCTCTGCAATTTGAGCTCAGTGGGCACAGCCTTGATAGCAGCGCCCTTACAGGAAGCGAGAGCCCAGAGAGGGAGAGAGAGAGAGGCGCAGCCGTGAGCCTGGCTCTGCTAAAAACCCTCCTAAATGTCACTGGTTCATTATACTGCTACGGAGGCAGAACGTTATGCCCTAACACTCGCTGCTCGGAATGAGCCATGGTGCCTTCCTTCCGTGTGTACACGGAAGGGGTATTATGTGGATGCTTGTTATGCTAGTGTGTCAACCTTGTTCCCCCCTTATGTGTGTGTGTGTGTATGTGTGTGTATGTGTGTGTGTGTGTGTGTGTGTGTGTGTGTGTGTGTGTGTGTGTGTGTGTGTGTGTGTGTGTGTG
>JAOPUD010000070.1:15072248-15083946 GCA_027122715.1 Trisopterus minutus
TGTGTGTGTGTGTGTGTGTGTGTGTGTGTGTGTGTGTGTGTGCATGTGTGCCTGTCTCTCTGTCTGGTCTGTCTGTGTGTGTGTGTGTGTGTGTGTGTGTGTGTGTGTGTCAGTGTGTGTGTGTGTGTATGTGTGTGTGTGTGTGCGTGTGTGCGTCTTGAATATGGGGTGGTTTTAGTTGTGTAGAGCAGCACCCCCAAGGCTCTTCAGATAAACAAAACAAACAAGAGGTCTGTGTGAGTCATTGGATGCCGAGTTCAAATTCTTCATGCTTCCATTCACCGCATCCATACAAAAATGTTTGGACCAATGTTGTCTTGACCAAAGATTTTTCTGGATTCAAAGGTGCTCATGAGATCTAGATGGACTGTGAATCGATACTTTTAGCCCGTAGCAACAAACACGCTGTTAAAGTCCCACCAGGAAGGCACTAATGTGCTGAACGCACCAGCCATGCAGAGGACATTACACATCTCATCATGAATTAGGCGTGCATTCATCATTCACTTGTGTTTTTTTGTTTTGTGCAATGTAAATGTTTCTCAAGCAGCTCATATTTCATACGTCTAATATTTTCATACCCAGATAAGGACCAGAATCTACAACGTGTTTCTCTATTTAGCTCACAAGGAACCTGAAGAGCTCTGCTTGTAGGAGACACCTTGTGTTTCCCGTCCTCATAATGTGGCTTATGATAACTTTGCGTGTTTGCAGAGTGCCCTCGCAAGGTTAATGATACTGTCCCTCCAACGGGACCGTTCCAGGCCAGGACCTTGTTTACTCTGTGTCTGTGTTCCACAAGGGAAACCACCAGAGGTCTTTAAGGCAGGACAAGATCAGCCTACTCTAAAGCCTACAATTCCCCTCTCTATCCTGTATGGTGTCTTTAAAAGCCTTCTGCATATCAAACCTCATTATTTGGGTTTCTATTCATATGTTCCTTGTTTGGCAATAATGAATTTAGATATTTTCCTGTGACTAAATACAAAAGGAGGCTATTTGCTTTAAGTTAGATTGGAACCTGGTTGGTTTAAGAGTCACCCAGTAGCTACATGTGGATGTGGATATTTGCAAGATTGCAGTAGCCTGCCCATGGGCTATATCCACATAGCAGCAATCTAAGCTTAATCTTGTTTCTAAATGCTAAGTGGCTGGGGGGACTGAATGCGCGCTAGGAACCAAAATGGCCGCTAGGTAAAAATGGCCCAATGGTAATGTGTGAGTGTATGTGTAGTGATAGTGATAGTGTTGACGCCAGATAAAATGAAAGATTTTCAATGAACTTGCTTGAAACTGACTTAATAAAAAAATGAGTAGATAACGTTCTGAAACCGGACTATCCACGTCGCTACTACACGCGATCTGGAGCGTATGTGCACTCACTACACTCACACCTGGTGGCATGATATCATCCCTTTAAGGGACACCAAAGTGTACGACCGGTATCTCTAGCGGTAGAAGTGCTTTTGTATGTCACTGACAGTACAAAGCCTGGGACTTGTCTCAGACACACAAGCTTGACTTTACTTGATGGAAAGCAGAGGGGGAGGACGGAAAGGAATTGATCCAGAGTGTTGCACACATACACACACATGAACAATCATACATTCTTGATACCTGTTTTTCGTCATTATGTGAGACACGTTTTTGGTTCGTTGGATTTTGTGTCCAAATTGGTTTTGGCTCAGTGAGAGCAGAGAGCACAGCTTATTGTTTCTTAATACATTTAACTGAAAAATGTTATTCCTGTCTATCGTTTAGACTGACAGCTTTATTGATAACTGGAATAGCATTGACTTGGAATTAAGTCGGTCCAATGCATTTTGTTGTAGTAAACTACTTTAGCCATGGCTACTTTAACTACTTTAGCCAGGCTTAATATGTCAATACCCTCAATAGCATGGGCATTATAATACGGCAGGAAACAATTCATCTTTGGAAACAAGATTGAATTTTATCTCACACTCCAAAAGTATTATCCATTGATGAATATACTCCTTTGCTGAATGTTCTGCGGTGGTACAGTCCAACCTTGGTAGAATAAAATAGAACATTAAGACCCAGAGGACATACGATGGCACACAATACGCACTACCTTGTAAAACTATCATAAATGTATACCAAACAATAGAGAGAAGAAGAAAAATGAAGCAAGCATACTTCACATTCTCCATTGGTGTTTGTGTCGTTCAAGCTGCACTCTAGCAAGCAGTTCAGCAGACTGACTCGGGCCCTGAAAGTAGGCGAAGAGTTGAGGCGTTGTGCTCAAACTAGGTCAAACAAAATGGAGGGAGGGGAAAAAAATGGACCATCCAGACGCCTTCTTAATGGAATCACAGGCCAAGCAGTTCCATTCAACTGGCCACAGAGAAGAGAAAGGCCCAGTGTATTTAAAAGCTTCTTGGTGCACAATGTAAGCTCTTTTACTGTGGTTCCACTCCATTTTGTAGCGATGGTGTGTTTGCGTATCTTATCGTAGCCAATGGAGCTGTACTTTTTGTGGACACTTGCTTGTGTGACCATGTATCTTGAGATACCAACAAAATTAACCACCAGAAAAATGTTTCTCAGTTTGTTTATGAATTATTGTGTTTAATGATCATCGTAATGGCTGTTGTTTTACAAGCCACATAGGGATAACGTGGTCACGCTGGTGGATCACCATTTCCCCCCCGCCATTTTTTTTCAGCCCAAAATGATGGCATTCTCGTAAAACAGTTGAATGTTTAATGAGTTCAATGAGCAACAACATAGTAATTACTAATGACGAGCTCTCAATCATTGTCGCACAAGATGGATACAAAAATAAAAATGGTCTCTAAAAAAACATCCATCATGTTGTTGATCATTTATTTTCAGTTTGAAACGAGGTGAATTTGCATTAGGCTGGTGTACGCGTACATGATTCATCTCAAAATGCGTGGACGTGCGTTCTCCTACGCGCGCTGTGGGCTTGTTTGCTGCAGGACCGTGCGTGTGCGTGTGTAGCCACTGGTGCCAGATGTTGTCCTGTCACCATAATTGCGTGGGAATTAACGATAGCACTTATAGATTCATTTCATGGTGAAGCTATTAGCGGCGATTGTTTCCCTGCCGTCAGCGTATGTTAGCGCAAAAATAAAACACAACAACTCAAGGAGCCGAGTGTCACGACGTTCTGTTCTGTTACCGGGAGATGACATTGTTTCTGTTGGTTGCACATGTTACATAAATATGGTGCCTTCTCCCAAGGAAAGGTTTTCTTTTCCTACATATGTTGTGTTCTCCTCTGCTGCAGAGGGAGTTTCTATAGCTCGTATCAGTTGGAATGATATACTTTAACTCGGGGCTGACTGGCTTTCCTGCAGCTGTTGTTTGTTTTCTTCCTAGGTTATGTGTGTAGCTGGTTTTGTTTACTTCTCAATGATTCAAATAATGCCCCTCCATTGTCAACCTGTCACTCATGCAAGCACGCAGGCACACACGCACACACATATGCACATTATTTGCATATTTTATAATAAATATTGATGGGAGTTAAGAAAGACCAGTTGAAAGACATTTTTGACATCAATCAGCTAATCCTCACCCCCTTTTAACCAACAAAGAAGTGATTATAAGGGCGGCAGTATTTCAGGAGGTAGAGTGGGTTGACTGGTAACCGTCAGGTTACTAGTTCGATCCCTGGCTCCTCCTAGCTGAATGTCGTGGGGTCCCTGAGCAAGCATCTCACCTTGACTGCTCCTGATGAGCTGACTGTCGCCCTGCATGGTTGACTCCACAGTCTGTGTTTGAATGTGTGAATGGATGGTTGTAAGTCGCTTTGGATCATCAGCAAAATCCCATAAATGTAAATGTAAATTATAATAATCATCAGAATAGCAATATAATCAATAATAAAATACTGACCTTTAGTGGGACCAATGACATCAGCAGTAGACTGAATCATGACAGGTGTTTTATAGCGACCAGGGGCAGAAACTTTAAATGGCATGTTTGACCGGTTGCTAGGACACTGTTGCTGGGTCGGAGTAGGTAAGTAAGTGTGTCGGCTCTTGATTTTGTTTACTTTGAATACCAAATGGGTCACCTGTCAACTGACGGAGGCAGGGGCACAACCCATCTCTCCATCTGACACCAAAGTAATTAACCTTTTTAGTGGCCCTCAAATTTATTTATTTTTTTAGTTCAATTTTCAACCTGTTTCCAAGGCTGTAATTACACTCACGTTTTGTTAAACTCCCAGGAAAAGGTCGCAGCAAAAGGTGATTTCCTTATCATGGCCTTTAATGATGGAATCATGCTGATGAGCCAAAGTGATTATCATACCGATGCAGCAGACCATGTGCAAAACATTTGGATGCTTGGTTCCTTTATTTTAACATGTTTTTAGTTTATTTCGGCTGCCGTCCCAGAATGAATGCCAGCTTAACCGCAGGCCTGCGTCTTTTCGGTGTAGCTTCTTCTAATCGTTTGCTTGAGCGAGATTGACCGCCTTGTCTTTGAGTGATTCCATGGAGGGTGCGCTGGTTATATTCATTGCAAACAACATCAGGGAGTTTAATTAGTAGTCATAGTGGAAGTAGAAAAGACTTCTAAATAATATCATGCAACGCTCTCTAAAACGCAATCGAACCTTATTTAAACTTTCATCTGGGGATCACTATAAAAGTAACTCCTGAATATTGAACCGTTGGAGGAAGAGCAAACAGACTGAGCTGCAGAACATGTTTCCTTGGATGCTTCTGAGCATCCCAGATCCTGACCACCTCCCGGCCAGAACATCTGCAATAAGATCTGCATGAAAAAAGCCACAGATTATTGCACGCACTGAAACCGTGTGTAACAGGCCGGCTTGACATGCAGCTCAATGTCAAAGGTCGGCAGGAAACAAAAAAGGCCATTAGCTTCAGCTGTTTTACTAAGAGTCTTCCCTGGAGACATCGTAAACAAACACACACACGTGTGCGGTCCACCCGTTCCGCCCGGCTGAACTAGCGTTAAGTGCATATTTAAAAGCCCTACCCCAGATTGGACCCGACACTCTACCAGGGTGCGGTGGAGGGAAGGGAGAGGCCGAACCGCGTCTTACCCGTTTGTTTGTGTCTTCGGTCGGCACGTGCGGTGGAGTTTGAACTCGAGTTTTAATGGCAACATAAAAAGCGTAGCTCAACGTACTTTTGAAGCAGACTTGAAAACACACACGTCCTGTTTTACGCGCTGCTCCCTCCGCCCGTGTCATTCTGGATGGCTGTAATCCTGGTCTCGGAATTGATGCAGTGGCACGATGCGGTGAGTTTATTGGCGGCTCACGAGTTACTTTATCACTGGCCATTAGCCACAGTGTCCAAAGTTACTGCAATGTTGCCTAACAATCAATAGTGTTCAGAGCTCCGGGGACCGGCCGGCCAAGAGGCCAACCTAATCCTCCGCCATAAATCTGCATGGCTAGCAGAGTTAGCCACTAGCTTAGTGCCAGACACCAACTGCCAACTGCCAGACTGGAACAGGAGATTTTTAGAATTTTAACCGATGCTCAATGCGGTGATAATTTAGTATCTTCCATAATCATTTGGTATCTTTAATTAAAAAGACTTATGTCAATCCATGGTTAGCTGGCTGGGGGCTGGCTCGATGAGATTGCAGGCCTATGAAGTGATTCACAGTTCGAATAGAATATGATGGTTGCTTTTAAAAATTCCTCCAAACCACACTGTAATGAGCTGTCTCTGCACATGCCCCAAACACAAGCACTGCACAACTTCTTAAGTTATTTTCCACTTCTGGTTACAATAAAGCTCTTACAAATACCACTTCATAAAGGGTTGTTAGTGAGGGCTATTTATTTTCTTTCTCTTTCATTTCTGAAACCACATCCAGGAATGCACAAATTCTTGTTTCTGGTACACAACCAAAATCGGTCACAAACACACACACACATATACACACACAGAGATCCATTCCTTGGCGTGTTCAGCTGAATACTCTCCATTGATAGGACACAAATGCCAGCCCAGTCCTATTATAGATATGGATGCTTGTGTGCTGAATTGATCAGCCACAGCGACAGCAGTATTCCTCCGTTCAACCAAACATATCATAGACTCTGGTAGTAATCAGGAGCAGTGAAGAAAGGCGGAGGGCGAGAGAGGGAGAGAGAGAGAGAGAGAGAGAGAGAGAGAGGGAGAGAGAGATGATTATCTTTTGTGCCGTGAGGAAGTATAAGATGCAAGATCGAGAGAGAGAGAGCTTCCTGGTTAGTGTGAAGAGCAACTCAGAAATCCATGCCATCAAAGTCAAGACACAGGGGGTTGGGAGGGGGCTATAGCATAAGCCAGAAGCCAGAAGCCAATCACAACATACATTTTCCACTAAGGTATTATTGGCTGCCAGTAACCATGGTAGCCTAGAGTAAATCCATCGACCAATGTTAACAATGTCCATTAAATAGAAGGGACAGCGGCACAGCGACACAGAATGCTATACATATGCACACTGTAAGGTAAGTGACTATTGGACTGGACTCAATTCCCTCCCAAAAAAATCATATTCAAAAAAATACCTGAAAGCATATTGGCTTGAGTCATCGATTAATCCGAAATATTTGTTTCTGAGAGAATGAAGCACCTTTGTGCAAGGCACTTCATTGACTGCTACACACCCGGTTCTCAGCAAGGCAACAGGTGTAAAAGTGATTGTCTGTGATTGGCCATTATTGGATGAAGAAGAAGCAGCATTGATCTTAGTGGGGTTGACTTGCTGGATAGTGCACCATTAAAAAGCTATTCATGAGTAACACAGGGATTGATTTTGATTGTCTCTTATTTGACATTTAAGGTATTATTCACAGAGTAGTTGGAGTACCACCCTCCTACTTGTTACTGTCAAAGTTGATTCTACCCCCACTGGATTGCAAAGAATGATAGTCCCGAAGTAGGGGAAATGGACAAATCATAAAAACAGTATGCCGTGAAATGCTTAACTAAAGTAAATACTTTTTTACTTTATTTAAGCATCCACTCTTTGCATGAAAGAACGATGTATTCAAAAAAAGATTATCTAGAATACAGCATTAACACTACAAATCAATGACAATCATATTATATAAAACACATCAATGTGCAAAGTACGCTCACCGTCTCCATTAAATCTAGGCATCTGTGTTCGTGACAGCCCATCACCACAAAATATTAGTACAATATTATATGATCAAACTTATCACGCCACGGGAGAAGTACCCAACTAACTTTGACACAAGGATAAGCCTGGACTTTTCTCTCATGACACCTGGTAAAGTGTTTGTGGTACGATCCATCATTTTGCTCACCATGTGTGTACTTCTTGTCTCAAGGACGCCAAGTCAACTTTGACCTTAGATTCTGTTAGGCTGTCAACACGTGATGTGTGTCTCAAGTCTCTTGTTAAGGGTTAGGGTTAGGGTTAGCCTGCTCTTGTTGAAATTGCTCTGTTTTCTTGTCTCAGTTTCATCCCCTGTTGTTCACTGTGTCCTAGTGTTGTTATTGTCCTGTCAGTTTTTTATTTTGTTTTAGTGTCTTGGATAATGTTTTATCCAGTCAAACTTAATTTATACCGTGTGGTAATCAAAGGTGCTTGACTATTGAAACAACACAACAAGAAAAATAAATGAGAAGAAAAAATTTAAATCAGAATTCCAGTTATAAGAGAAAACAACCCAAACATAGAAAGAACTTAACAAGGGAAACAACACAACAAGAGCAATATATGCGTGCACTTTAAATTAACCTTGAGTGTCCCCCTTATACAGTATTATTCATATAAGGGTTACTTAATATTTGTTTAAGTCGTTGCATTATTGCTACACATGATTGACCTGTATGATACGTTGGCAATCATATCTTTCCCTTAATTCCTATCATGATTGGCTCCGATAAGCTGCTAGCTTATCGGAGCCTAAGAGGTGTAGCTATAAGCTACACCTCTGACTTAAACAGCTCTACCTTCACACAGCTGAATGGACAATTCCACTTATTTGAATGACTCCAATGTGCATGCATAGGATATAAAGGGCTGAGTAATCTCAAAGCTAAAGTTAGCTCACTTTCATGAATCCTTATAAATACATAAAAAAAAAAAAATTTAAGTTCAATGGTAAGTAGGCCAGGGAGGCAGACCAGATCTGTGTGTTCCGTTGACGAAATGCAAACACTGCCAGTCTGGAGAGTTCCGGTAGCGAAGCGGCTCTCGTACTATTTATTCCTGCATACTTTCAACTCAAAACATGGGATGGGAACTACTTAAAAAGGGTGTGTATGTGTTCCTTGGCAGCGTTAACAAAATCAGATCAAATCAAATATTTATGCCAATATCTCCATTTGGAGAGGTCAAATGTCGGTGTGATGCACTTACAAACAATTTGGTTCATATTTACATCACACTTTTATTTAAGGGCCACTGGATGCAGCCGTGCCCCTCGTGGCTCTCACCCCTCCATTTGAGAACCCCTCCATCACAGCACATACTGTAGCTCCTTGTTCCACAGGCTGGATAACACAGATTCTCCCGGGGGGGATGTAAGCGGCGAGCTAGCGAGTGCCGACGCCCCCTGTCGTGAATGAAACATTAGATCGGAGTACAAGTTCTTTGGATCAAAAGATCACATCATTGCTGTTTAAAGGTTGCTGAACAAACACTTTTATTTATTCATCATCCCGATGTTGGGTCTGTGTGCAGTCTGAAAACCGTTGCATAGGGGGCGCGTCCGGTCAGCTCATATGGGTGTGAATACCCACATACTGAAAGGAGAGGTCGATAAAAAAACGTGTGTGTGTGTGCGTGTGTGCGTGTGCGCGCGCGCGTGTGTGTGTGTGTGCAGTGAACAGTGAACACTTGTATTCAGAGCTTAGAGGGAAAGTTGCCAGAACATTCAGATAAACTGCCAACAGAGCTAAGAGGAAGCTTAATATTCACCACTACTACTCAATCTCTCGCTCTCTCTCTCTCTTTCTCTCTCTCTACCTTTCTCTCTCTCTACCTCTCTCTCTCTCTCTCTACCTCTCTTTCTCTCTCTCTCTCTCTCTGCGGTTCCTTCACTGGCCATTTTTCTGTCAAAGTCTCTCTCTCTCTGTCTGTCTCACCACTACCATCCCCTCTCTCTCTCTCTCTCTCTCTCGCCTCTTTCCCTTCTGTCTCTCCTTCATTTGCTTTCTCTTCATCTCATGCTATCAAGCCTGTCTCTCTGTTCTGTGTTTCCCTGTCTCCTTGTCGCTCTAAAGATTACAGCTTCTGGCATTTCCCACCGATACACAACTCTTCTTTGCATTTGCATTATAAAGGGAGATGGCTCCACAGAGACACAAATTATGCATTTTTCTCCAGCCTAGGGAATAATTTTTTGTGTTTTTTCATTACGAATTTGCACAAAGCCAGGCAGCCTTGTGATTTTGAATCTTCGCCCCAAAAAATATTATTGAAGACACAAATGAATGAAACACGCACGGACCGCGTCCGCACCGCCGAGATGGTTCAGCGACTCATCTTTAAACATTCATGTGTTCCAGAAACTCTCTCCCTCAAGACAAGAACGGAGGTGTCAATTATTCAGAGGTAGAATCTCTTTGACAGTGAAAGAGGCAGGCGGCCATGCGAGGGAAAGCCATTAGCAATGACGACCACAAGTAATGCTACCAACACTATGTACCTGAGCCTTATCCACATGAGTCCATCTGAAAGACTGCATTTAGTTAACTAATAAAATATATGATTGCAATATTCTAATGCTCTACGCAAAAGCTATTGTGAATAAGCTCCGCCTTTGAATGACCCAGGCTAAAGAAGTTAGAAAGTCGCTGGCTGAATATTTCAAATGTCGCTCTGCATGTGAAGAGCGTTGCATAAGAAAGTAATTGGCTCATTTTAGTTTGCTGATAAATCTGTTTAAATAATGCTGGACTGTTAAAATGGCATCCTCAAGTTTTTCATGTGAATAATTGTCTGTTCAGTCATTATCTATTGCTGAATGAGGTCACACGATGGTGATTGAGTCTATGGCCCACTGACAAACCCTTGCAAGCACAGTATTATGAATGTTAAGAACTGGGTGTCGGTTGGGACACAGTTTGTATCCTGGGAAAAATGCAGCTTATTGCCAAGGTGATGCCAAAGAGGACGGTTATCTGCAAGATGACCACTTTAATGTCAGTACCAGGCCTGGAATCTTGAAGAGCACTTTTGCGATAATTCTCTGTCCTTTCTTGTCATTATTTTCAGAAATGCTTGGGGAAATATAGCTTGTGTGGACCCTACCGCATTACTTGGTCAATAAAAGAGCTAAGCAACCGAAAAGCTAGTTTTTCGAATGCTTACATTATTGTCACATTGCGGATCGGGCAGCCCGTCAACAAGAGCCCTTTAACACTTTTTTATTTTTACTGGTCACACTTGTTGATTACGTTACTGTTGTGTTGACCAATCAAGTACATGTACTAACATTCCGTTGCCGGGGCAGACTTGACAGGAGAGGGCAGGGAGGCAGGGGGGGAAGAAAAAATTAAAACAAGCTAGAGAGTGGGGCACCAAGGCCACAGTGGCCAATGGGCAGATACGTTTTTCAGAAGGGCATCACGGCCAGACAGAGTGGCCTTCGTGAAATTCCCACCCTGATCAGTACCGTTAGCATGAAACAGATACATCGACCGCCAAAGTATTCAAGGGGTAGACATTGTTGCTATCAATAAAGCTATCATTTAGCCACTCAGATATTAAATATATACGGACAAAATGCATTTGTGGTTTACATCGTCTGTCACGAGTGCTCTCACAGTATGTTGATTAGCCTGCAGTATGTTTCAACACCAATGGAATTAACCCATATTGTATGAGCAGTTTTTAAGAAGCATTATTTGCGGCTGGCTAATCCACAATAAAAAGATGATTGTAGTTGCTGAATTGTGTGCCTGCCAACCGGTTTGGCAGAGCACAGCTAGCCTACTTTGTTCTGAAACGTTGTATACCCCTGTGAATAGCAAAAGAGGGTATTTAGGGTTATCTGAATGGCGCCGCACACATATAAGAGCGCTTAGCTTGTGTTAGCGTTGAGCTAAGTAAGCAACAGCGCTAATCTCCTCTGTGTTTAAATTAATCTTGTCCCGTCTTTTCCAGTGGGGGTCCCGACTCCCCACTTAACATAAAAAAATAGAATCAACTGTTCCCAGGAAACCCATTCTCTTACATGAAGCTCTTGTATTTTGCTGTTCATCTAAATATTGAGCCCATAATGGTCACGTGTGAACCAATGGGTGTTTTCCTATTTATAGTTGATACATTGCATGGGTATACTTTCCATATAGCTCCTGCCTATAGATTTGTGCTTGAAGACATTATTTTTGTCAAATAGCTTCACCTAGATCCATCTGAATGATCCCAACCCTCCACCACCACCACCACCACTGAATATGTCGCCAGAAAAAGATGAGCACAAATCTGAGCCCCCCCAGAAAGGAGGTCTGCATTGTGTGTTTCATGTCTGGTTGGGAATTGCGAGCACATGCTGGTCTGATATTACTCCAGTTTTGTGTGTGTGTGTGTGTGTGTGTGTGTGTGTGTGCGTGTGTGCGTGTGTGGGTGTGTGTGGGTGTGTGTAGAAAATTTTTATCTAGGAGCAGTGTTACGGGTGGTGGGGTTTTGCTTTGTTGTGTGTTTACTTGTTCTGATCCTGTGGCTCATCTGTGTTTTTCCCACT
>JAOPUD010000070.1:15105299-15115843 GCA_027122715.1 Trisopterus minutus
GTAAGTAAGCAAATCTTTAAGTAAGTCTATCGTTAGGACTCTATCGTTCGGACTCTATGTTAAGTAAGTAGGTAAGTTAATAAAGTAAGTAGTAAGTAAGTAAGTAAATCTTTAAGTAAGTAAGTAAATCTTTTAGTAAGTAAGTAAATACATTTGGGAGGAATTTGGAAGGAAACAAAGGGGAAGACGAGGCCACACCTCAGCACATAAACAACATAATAGTAACATCACCAACACAGAACACGTGGGAGAAGGGGGGGTAGGTGTAGGGGAGGGGAGGTGTCATAGCTCAGACCCAGGGAGATGGTCTAGCCTTGCGGCGAGAATTTCTACAATATTCCAAAATAGCCGAATCAGTCAAATTCCGGTCGAATTCCGGGGGCCCCTTTAGCCCGGTCCATCATCCCCAACATGGTATCCATCTTCCCCATCAGGGTATCCATCTGACGCTTAAGGTCACATGTCACCTGTCCGTTGATGGCCCGGCACAATCCCTCAATCACGGGCAGCTTCTCAATGGCCGAATATGCTGCCATCGCCTTCCTAGCTTTGCGATAGAACAGGCGCCCACCAGCTCCAAATAGCAGGAAGCCTGTTATCATAATCCCAATTATGTAGACGTCTTCAACATCCTCGACGGAAAGTATAGCGAAACACAAGGGCCTCCACTTCCCCCAGAGTCCATCGTAAATCCAGCTGAAAACGTTCCGTCAGGGCAGGCGGGCTTTCCTATGCCCAGTTTTCTTGTCAAGAAAATTTGATCAGTAGCGTTGAGAGACCAGCCGATCAGATCCATGATTTTAGTTTTCGGATAGAAATGCCAGGAGAGACTCTGGTAGACTTAGAATTAGACAGAGACAGCACAAGACAAAGAGCGAAGCAGGAGAGATAGGGCCGGGAGGGAACAGAGGGAGCAGAGAGCAGAAAGAAAAGTGACCGCCTTCGTTGGAGAGCAGAGCAGAAGGGTCGTCTGAGGGAGTCAGCTGTGAGGATGGCTGCCGACGTGGGCATACCTCCCTCACCTTCAATACGCGGGGTGCCTCCTCCTATGGGATCTGGGTCACAGGTTGAGGCTTGGGAGGTGAACAAATATGACGGTGCCCACCCCCCCCACGCTGTCAGAGCGGTGAAAATGCAGAAGTTTCCCAGCTGGGAGCCCAATTTAAACTATTTGCCCGTGCAGAGAGGAGGTCAGTGGAGGCTAAAGTGCTGCAGCTGCAGGGACAATGCTCTGCCCTGCCTTGTGCTGCATATCCCAGAGGGTAGACGCAGCTATGGGGCTTTAGTGGGGACTTTAGTGGCAGCAAAAAGAACGATGACTGGTGGCTCTGCTCAAACTACAGGCCTGGGTGACCAGGAAAGATTCCTACCCACTGCCACGCTTCAACAAGTCCTTGGACATGGTCTCGGGTCCATCTGGTTCTCCTCCTTGGATCTCCGCAGTGGGTATTACCAGGTACCTCTCTCTACAGAGGCCAGACCCCAGACCCCTTCTACAAGGGGCCGGACCTGTGGCAGCTCAAGGTCCTTGGTTTTGGACTTTGTAATGCCCCTGCCACCTTAGCGAGTTTGCAGGACAAGGTGCTCTCTGGTATTCCACATCAGCATTGCCTGGTTTACTGAGATGACATCCTGGTGCATGGCAGCTCCTTCCAGGATGCCATGGGGTCCCTGCAGCAGGGGCTAGAGAGGTTAAGAGCTGCAGGCCTGAAGCTGCGCCCCAGAGGGAAGTATCCTTCTTGGGGCAAAAGGTGGAGGGGTGAGGGCGTTGGCTCCATGAAGGAGAAGATGTAGCCATAGACTGGCCCTCCCCCACCAACCAGAGGCAGCAGAGCTTCCTAGGCCTGGCTGTGTTTGTTTGCTCTCTGAATGTGAAGGTAGTGGAGGTAGTAACCTTTGAGTGCCCACTCTACACTGTGGCTGAATGTGTACAGTTTGGTGGTTAGATAAAGTGTGGATTGTGGATTCAAAGTTCTCCTCGGCTCGTGTGCGACAATTTTACATTATGACCTAAGTCAACCTTTTCTACATTTCATTCATTTGTTTTTTTACAACTTTTAGTTCTCCTTCATTGTTTATGAATGTAAGTATGGCAATTACTAGCTGGCATTTGACTATGAAGTAATGATATTTGTACAGTCCTCGCAGCTTCTGTCGTCCAGTCCGCATACGAAGTGATGTGCACTCTGAACTCCAATAGTCTGTAAGCTTTGCCATACAGCGTGTATGCTTTGAAAGTTGTGATCGCTGTGATCTTTTGCACGTCTACATTATTTCAAGTAACATGCACACAATAAATTATCTTTAGATATTCATTGTTTGATAAAATATTGGACAGAAACCCCACTTTCACCAAACTACAATGCAAAATTGCAATCTAAGAAACCAACTTTTTTCTTCAACCTTCTTTCTTTTACCTCTTTGATAAAGTGTGTTACGACCCCTCATGATCTGAATCTTCACCTTAGTCACGATGGGCCATGATGGATTTGCTGATTCCGTGAAAAACTCTATCCATTGGCCTTTCTTGCGGAGGCTTGCATTTTGGTGAATATATATAATCGGTGGCACTACAATCTGTCATCAGCGTTGTGCTGAGCGCTTAGCTTGACATGAACCTCTGCCGTTATTTGCTTACGCATAGGTATGGTGTGGCTCTCTCTCTCCCCGGCTAGGGCTAGGCCATGTGGCTACAATATTATCTTGAAGATTGTTGATGCAGATATCACTGCAGGGATTTTTTTTGTCACAAAAACTTCAAGCTGTGCATAAAATGTCCTTCGTTGTACCAAATTATCAGATTCTTATTTTTTCAGTTACAAAGAAATTAAAATGAAGTAATAATAATAAAATAATACATCATATAAATTGTCAATTTATTTATATGTAAATTCTGCTCTCTCTTCCCTTTCAAGGAAATGTTCTGTGACCCTGTCATACCAACTACCCTTTTTTACCAGTGACTTGACCAGTATCCTCTCAGTGGCCAGCAGAGCTAGGCTGCTTAAAGGGCATTGGCCCATTGTGTTACGGGTGTAGGACTTTAAACCGCTTTAAACTGGAGAGGCTCCTTTCTACCGCGCACGATGCAATGCAAATGCACGATGAGACTGAGGACTAAAGAGAGCTCCGGCAACGTTTCATAGTTCAAGATCGCTGTCAATCCAACGGCTAATCAGTCTTTCACAGACCCTCCAATCATCACGCAGAAGCCCAGCGTCCAGGCCAGCACACGCCTCCATTCACCCCCAGAGACGCTGAGCGTCCGTGGGAGGGACATAATCGCAGCATTATCCAATGACAGTCGACTTTAAATGCACCAAAATAGGCTGTTCGATGCAGCCCCATTGAAGTCGATGGATGCTGAGCTTCAACAGGCAAGTGACGCTACAGGAATGTATGAGAAGGTAATTGAGTCAGTCGACCTGCAATAAGCAGCTGATTCTGAACAAACTCGTCTTCGAGATGGACGTGTTCTAACGCATTTTTTGTCAATGAAATGTTTGACCATTCGATTTTTTTAATTTTAGGGAAAGCCAAGCTTCCCTTGCAGTCTTAGAGAATTCGCCATTGATTGGGGGTCTGTTTGACATAGGGGGGTCTGTTTGACATAGGGGGGAGTGTTTGACTTACGGGGGGTCTGTTTGACATAGGGGGGTCTGTTTGACATAGGGGGGTCTGTTTGACATAGGGGGGTCTGTTTGACATAGAGAGGAGTGTTTGACAGAGAGGGGAGTGTTTGACATAGAGGGAAGTGTTTGACATAGGGGGAGTGTTTGACATAGGGGGAGTGTTTGACATAGGGGGGAGTGTTTGACATAGAGGAGACTTTTTGACATAAGGGGGCGTGTTTGACTGATAGGGGAGTGTTTGACAGAGAGGGGAGTGTTTGCCTAAGTCAGACCTGTTTGACATAGGATGAGTGTTTTGCATGTGGGGGATCTGTTTGACAAAGTCTGAACTGTTTGACAAAGTGGGGACTATCTGACAAGTAAGGACAGTTTTACAATGTGTGGACTATCTGGCAGAATGGGGATTGTCTGACAATGTAGGGACTGTTTGACAAAATGGGGATCATTTGAGGTAGTAGGGACAATTTTACCCAGTAGGAAATTAGATGACTAAGAGAGGATCTGGTTGCCCGAGAAGGAGATAATGTGATTATTTTCACCTAGCTGTCTTTATTTCAGCAGGAGCCACTCACTCTTAGACTCTGAGAGTGTCGGGGGACACGCTATTGTGAATAAGAAATAAGATAAGAATGAGATTTTATGCCAATGAATCGTAGGCTTTGTATCAAGGACATCAATTGACGTTTTTCATGAATGTTGAAAGGGCAAGCACACAGCAAATGCACTTTTACTTATTTCTCAGTACCAAAATCCCATATTAAACACCCACACTCAACAGTGTTATTTATTTTTACATATATCCTTCTCATTAATTGTCTCTCCTGCAGTTTGCTTTAAACTAGGAGCTATTCAACGCCACAAAAAAACCAAATTACCTTCACCTAAGCCACAACCAGCATTGGGGGTAACAACAATATTGCTTTTTGGGTAACAAAGTGAAGTAACACATTATACTTAAAATATCGGTAACTACAAACTTTACTAGACTATGGGACTGCTCTTTTCTGTGTTACCCAAGCGTGTTTGCCTGTGTGTAAAGTTCTGATCTGTTTAATTTGGTCCGCCAACAACAAAAGTTACTTTGGAATGACGGTGCACTGGATAGACAGCAATAGTTTTAAACGTGAGAAGGCTGCTCTTGCCCGCAAGAGGATGAGAGGAAGACACACTTATAATGTCATAGCTTGTGAAATAGATCAGTTTCATTCAGCCTTTGGACTATCACATAAAGTAACAGCATGTGTCACCGCTGGTTTTGTTCTCATGTTTCCAAAAGCCTGTGTTTTGAAACTTGTGTTGATGACCTGATTGACCTCACCACAGCCTTCTTTATTCTGTTGTTTGTGGATTTTACAGTGAGGCATATTTCTTTGTGCAGACAGGGAAATTGTTCTTTCATAAGGTTTTATATTTTGTATGCATACAATAAACACTAAGACACTGACATGCCCACTTTCTGCCCCTTATGATGTCATAAGGGGCAGATTTCCAAAATGGCTTGTAACGGCTAAACACACCACACCTGGTGGCATGTCATGGCACCTTTAACAACTCGGGGTTGAGGGCACAGAAAAAAGCCTAATTTGTTTTGTGAATCCCTTGGGAATATGGAGCCCTTCAAGAAGACAACTCTGATAAAACACTGCAAAATAAAAACGACTTCACCTGACAGTTTGCACATTGAGAACAGAGAATATTGTCAATTCAGAAAACGCCACTCAACTGTCTTGACTGGAATGTACAAATAGTGGTATAAAAGTTGATCCCTGTATTGTCACTGTGAATGCTTTAACAGACTGCACCAGAAATCACTCAACCAAGTTTTGGCGAGACTTGGCCAGCGTTGGGTGTAAGAATGACGCATCCAACGCAAGACAGGCTTAAGCTAAAGTGTTTAGCAGTCTAGCCTGGACCAGGAGATGTCGACTCAGGGGGGAAAGGGTTTACAAAGGTTTGCTAATCCTATGAGATATCCCGTCCGGCCCCACTAATTCTTAACATGGCTTCAATTAATATTGCGTTGACATGAACTCCTTGAGCATACACATTCATTGCAAAGCCATTTTATTACAAGTGAGGTTGAAAACGCTGACGTTTTCAACCTCTGACGCGTTCAGTAAATGTTGAACACGCTAATAATGAAAGAGCTGTAAAGCCTTCCAAAGCAGTCAGATTCAAGCGTAGGATAACTGTAGGAAGAATAACAAAGCAGGAGCCATTTTATATTTAAAAATATGTTTGATATTAATATTAATCTGAGTCATATCCTGACATTTTTAACACTCACTTAGATTGTATTAAAGCTGAACAAAATATCCATTGCCCATGGGTGAGTTAAAAACTGTGCTTAAGCTCTTTATTCCTCTAACCTAAAATCAAAGGCAGCCACTGGAGAGACTTGAGAGACAGAGAGAGAGAGAGAGAGAGAGAGAGAGAGAAAGGCCCATTCGTGTAAAGCTAATGCTTGACCCTCTGTCAGGCAACTCTCTCTCTCTTAGATAACTCAAAGCGCTGCATCGCCATAGCAACCAGCCAATGCCCCCTCCACCCAATGGCCCTTCCCTTCCAGTTGATGCATCGTGGCTAAACGTATAGGTTGATACCTTCTTTTGCCGCGGTGGGTGCGTAGCAACTAGCTCGACCTGCCGCCGAATGCTAGCAGATTGTGGGTTTTAGTGTCGTGAACTTATGCTAATGACCTGACAAACGGATGCACTGATGTGTATAATTTACAGGCCTAACCGCCTTGTCGAAGCTATCAATCTGATCCCTGTATGTGTAGCCGTTGTGAACTAGCATGGATTTCTGTGAGTGTGTGTGTGGCACATCCCTCTCTGACGACGAGGTTTGATGAGTAATTCCAACCGACTTTCCTCTTTTCTACTATTTCTTGCTACTATTTCATCCCAAGCGACCTAAGATACAAGTCATTAAGGAGCAGGTATAAGGGCTGAGTGTTTTTGCTGAAGGGCACCGAGGCAGTGTATGGATTGTGGGCCCTGGGAATCTAACCCACACCTGAGTCGCTGGAATCTAAACACCCTCCTAGCCACAAGATTGTTCTGCCCTTGTGTCACACTGAGATGGGTTGTGTGTACTTTTGTCGTGTGAAATATGTTTGCTTCTTCATCTTTCTTTCGCCCCTGGGATATGACACCACACAGAGGGGGGAATTGAACCCGAGGAAATACAAAAGGGTTGATCACCCTCACCCTCCGTCCCCCCTCTCTCTCCAGCTCCAGACATTGGCTTTCACTCACTCAGGCTGCTATCAGCAGGACCGCAGATGCCATCCAACCCCAAACTGTCTGTTCTCCTCGTTCCTTCTCTCACCACTCTTGCTCAACATCTACCCACGACCTCCTCCCCTCCTCCCCCCATCGCTCCCTCCCTCGCTCCCCTTTGTCTGTTTTAAAACTGTTTGTTGAGTTGTGTGGATGTCTCCCTCCACTCACCCAAAGGTCAGCTCAGCGGCTCGTAGTTTGTGGTTAGCCCCATCATTACTCTGTTTGCCGGTCCTGTTAAACCTAATCACCTCTCTCTCTCTCTCTCTCTCTCACTCTCCAGGTGTAAAGAGGGCTACCACGGACTTCGCTGTGACCAGTTTGTGCCCAAGACGGACGCCATCTTGTCAGATCCAAGTATGTTAAATTTTTTCCAGTTTTTCTCTCTTCCTCTCACTGTTTTGCCCTTTTCGTATTTGTTGGTTTGCTTGTATGTGATAAATGGTCTGCCCAGATCTCCTTCGTCGATGAGGATAAAATGGTTCCAAACTATTGCACGACCTCAAGCAGCGGTCAACAATGTAGCTCTGATTAATAACACAACTTTTAGACCCACGTTCGATTACACTTCCCTTTTATACATGAGTTATACAAGCCTGCTGGGATTTCTTTGGTCCACTAGATATGACTTAAAAATATTCTTAGACTAATCTCCTGGTCCCTTACATAGATACCATCCCTTGTGTGAGATCCTAAATTGGCACAAAGGAGAATACGTTCCCAGCCATATAAAGGACACGTACCCTGATCTCCACCTTGTTTACGAGCGCACGTGTCAAGGTGTTGAGTGCTAGTGGATAATTGGTACACAAGCAACAGTACAAAACCCTGTTCAGAGCCCAAAGACCCATTACACCAGCCCTGCCGCTTGTGACGCCATTCCCAGTGAACTCTGAGAACCTGTCATCATGGTGATGAATGTACGACCATTTCACATAGTAGGGCAGCGAGCGTTGGAAAAGCCACAAAATCCCACCTATTCCTTTTGTCCCATGGTTCATCAGAACCTAAAATTCCCCTTCACCACCTCCACCACCACCACTCCCAGGAGATTTCTACTAGTGTGTGTCCTTTTTGCTTCCTCGAGACAAATAGGAATAAATAAAGGAAACCGATAAACAAAGATGGAATTAAAAAAGCGAAGTGGTGACCGTTGAAGGCCAGCCGGACTTCCCCTTGATGGCGCAGCCTTAGTGAGCATGCCTAGGCTTGCGGTCACAAAGTGCATCGGCGCCTGTGTACTGAGGACCCGATAGGGGACTGTGCCTTCCATTAGACGCCTCCGTTTCCTCGGAGCAGCCCTAATGGAGTCTCTGGGCACTTCCTCTCAAGCCATGAAGGATGTTTTCCCGCTCTTTCCGGCTCGCCGCCTCCACAAAGGGATTAACTTTGTATCCAACAGGGGGGGGACGGATGTGTTGTTTTCTTATGTGTGACCAATCATATCCGAGGAGATGTCTTTTTTTTTTTTTGGAATGGTCTGTCGTCTGGCAGAGCTTTAACCTCAGTGTTTTTCACACTTGTATTGGGAAGTCACACCTTTCGTCGAAGCAGAGATTTAATGGCCGCAGAGGTCCATTTTGATTTCACTAGACAACAACAGACCACGACTGTGTATCTCTTCTGTTTTTGTTTTTATAAAAAGGGGTTTTGGGTATTTCATATCATTGAATGTTCACCATGAAGGTAGATTTACAGATAAAGCGTATCCATAAAGCTCAAAGAGATTTCACAGTTGAGATTGATCCATCCAACAGGACTTCACAGCTTATTTTACCTTTGCTGTCAGCAGTATTATTTATTATGTGATGGTTTTATTGTTGACAGAATTATCCACTGTTTGTCCTCAGTTTTAACTTGTAAACCCTAAATTAAATTTATTCCCCATTCTGGCAATGGTTGATCCAGCAAATAGACGGCCCTTGTTGTACCTTACAGCTGGTGCTGTCTGCCATCAGTGTATGCCAATAAGGTGGCAAGCATGAAATCGTTTTTACAGTCAGTACCGACATTAATCTGGAAAATCTAATTGTGGAACTGTGGAATCCTTGGGAATCAAAATGGGTATAAACCTGAAAGAAGAACACATTTGTGGGTGTAGCTAGGCTTGTTTGGATGTAATTCTTTCAGCTAGCCTGTATTCCACTCTCATTCAGAGTAATGCCCTTTCTACACCTTCTAAAGAAGTGCAGTGCCCCTTCAGACATTTGTGTGTCAGGGGCTCTTTGGTTCTATTTCTTCGCTTCTCTTTTCGGTTTCCCCTGTTGAGGCCATCTTAACTCCCAGGTCCTCCAGACCCAAGGACTGCATCAGTCCTCCGAACCCGCCGCCACACCACTCTAAGAGGCCCGGGGCGGGGGTGGCTGGGGTGTCTGGGGTAGCCCTGCGTTGCCTACTTCTTGTCATCTGGTTCTCTTGTCGCCACTTTCGTATGGACTAATTGTCTATTTCCTGATGCCTCAGTAGACAGACGCTGCTTTCCTTTAAGCCTAATTGCATCAGTGCTTTCCATGTGTGTGTGTGTGTGTGTGTGTGTGTGTGTGTGTGTGTGTGTGTGTGTATGTGTGTGTGTATGTGTGTGTGTTTGAGTGCAGGTGAGTGAATGTGGACTACTACACACACAGTTTTCCCAGGACCTGAAAGGTTGCTAGTTCCAACCCCCTAGCTTCCAAGCCCCCTACCTGTTGATCACTATATATGCATGTGGACAACTTTGCACATAAACACATGCAGATATTTGGAGAAAGGGGGTAGCCTTGTGAAACCATCCCGTTAATCAGATTTGTGTTTTAAACTGAATCACCTTCTGGCGATTTGTGATGACAGAACCTGGTGACAGAACCTAATGTGGAATTCCACACTCAGCTGTTTATCACCGACCTAGAGCTTAAAACCAAAGTGGGACCAAGATGGCCGCTCGGTGAACACGGCCGCAGAGCCTGTTGTGCTGTAAGCAGCCATCTCCGAGGAGTTGTCATGCTAATGAGTGGATATAAGGTCCCCTTGGGCCGGCTGTAATTCACTCTATCAGCAGGATGACAGGGTGTGAAGTATGAAACACAGTTGATTAGGAGCATTAGACTGTAAACGACCTAACCAACCCGGCACTACTGTTTACCGCTCCACGTTTGAGGGGAAAAGACATGCACTTCTCCTCTAATATGAGAGAGAACCGCTTCATGAGCGTCTATTGAAAAAAAAACCTGAAAAGTTGTTGACATTTTTGCTACCTGTGTCATGCTGTGAAACATGAATTTCCTGTGTGAGATGAATAAAGTGAGGACACTGGAGTAAACACCGTTTTATCTCATTAGGTCAGGGTCCAGTCGGCCTGAGCGGACCTCCATGGGTCCTGAGCGGCGGGAGAGAGGAGTTTAGAGTTTTTATGATCTCTGGGCATGCAGAGGCATCTAAAACTTACCCGGATTACAGCAGGGTTACAGGGATTACCCCCTGCTTTCAACATCCAAATCCTCTGATAACATCCACAGCCACTGTTCTGGCCCGGCCTGTGAATGGCTCCATTCGAGGTTACTGTGGTGTGTGTGCGGGGGTTGAGGGGGGGGGGGGTCTATGTGTGTGTGTGTGTGTGCGTGTGTGAGAGTGAGAAGGTTCTGTGTCCGTGTGT
>JAOPUD010000070.1:15115943-15130083 GCA_027122715.1 Trisopterus minutus
GCTGGGTACTAGATAATTGTTTTGGTGAAACCTGAAACGGTGTTAAAGACAACTGCTTTTGTGTGTGTGTGTGCGTGTGTGAGAGTGAGAAGGTTCTGTGTCCGTGTGTGTGTGTGTGCGTGTCTCCCAACACCGACCACATGCACTCATTCCACTCACTCAACAGGCTCACCCTCCCTAGCGTGAGTGGCTCCTTCCACCCCAGCCCGTGTGTATGTCTGTGGACCCGCTGTGTGCGTGTCTCTGTGTGTCCTGGCATGTTGTGGGTATATCCCAACTCTTTCCTCTCTGCCATGGTGGTAAAAAACAACAAACCCCCTTCTCCGTAGGCTTTATCAGTGCTGCACACCCTGCTCATCCCGGGGTATTCAGGCGGCCGGGCCTGGCCCGGTCCCTCTCCGGCCTCTCGTCGTCTCCCAGAGTCGGCTGGCCACTGAGCACACACTCAGGGAGAACACGGCCAACTGGCTGGGGCACAGCAGCAGCCCATCTGTGCACACACACAAACACATGTACGCACACACACACATGCATACACATGCACGCACACACCCACACACACACACAAAAAAAAAGCACCCTCTCTCACGCACACAACACTCTCGTTCTCTCTCTCTCTCTCTCTCTCTCTCACGCACACCCATGCACACGCAAGCATTCTCTCACACACAAAAACATCGTAAAATGCGAGCACTCCCTCAGAAACACACACACACACACAGTCACCTTGGTCGGACGTACGCTCACATACACACACAGACATCGGTGCTTACATAGACATACACTCATAGGTGCACCACGCATACACTCAGACACACACTCAGACACATACTCAGACACATACTCAGACATGGTCCACTCTCTGGCATGTGGTGTCGCTGAAAGGGGAACCAGATTCTGAGAGCAGAGGGACTTCCTGCCAGCAGGGCTGCTGAGAGGGGACGGACCTTTCAGGAAGTTTAGGATATTGGCGAGCAGTTGGGAGGGGGGGGGGGGGCTGAGGGGGGGGTAGGGCGTTTAATTGAGAGGGGGGGAGGGGGGAGGAGAGGGGAGGGGAGACCAAGCGGCAAATCAGATCACAGCCTGTCAAGAACTAGATGGGGAAAAAAGTGCAGAGTGTTTGAAGCAGCGCCATATGCTGCCTGAGGAACCACACTGAGACGGAAGCGGGCCAGAGAGGTGTGTTCAATGTCGAGGCAGGGCTGATGAGAGGGGGGGAGCTGTGAGGATACCGTGAAGAAGGAAGAAAGGTCCTCACAGATCCACACAGATCCACACAGACACCTTCCATGTAATTTGTGTTAAAATGACGTCTTGTTTCATGAAAAGATGTCATCGGCGCTGAAGTTACCAACGCAGTCTCACTCCGAGTTTGTCAAAAATCAACTCTTGGTCAGGGGCTTTTGGTGTTAACTGCTGATGGAAAGGGTGTCCTTGTGCGTCTTCGTTCGACACAGGGGGTTTTCAACTCATTACAATGTAATCCCTAACCCTAACCACTACTACCCTAGCCCTCGCCCTAACCACTACTACCCTCAAGCTAACCCTAAAAGGCGGTACTTGACCCTACCATCCTACAAAAAAAAGATTTGAGGGAGAGCTTTCCCTGCGGGTCAGATATCGCCGTGGAGGGATTACAAACCCACTGCGTCAAATGAAGACACACAAGGAAACCTTTTGCGTCAAGCAGTTGCCGCCGAAACCGCTGAGGTCGATTTTTGACGAACTCAGAGTGAGAATGTGTTGAAATAACATCACCAGGGGCAATCATGACATCATGTGTGTTGAAATTCCGTAATTTGTGCTGAAGATGATGTCATTCGATCTGAGAATGGCATCGTCAGTGCTGAAATGACGTTGCCTGTGCGGAACTGACATTGTCGTGACTGTAATTATGTAATGCAGACTAAAGTTACGCCACGGAAGCTTAAACACAGTTAGGCGCGCCCTATTGTTATAGCCCAGGCGGTTTAGCGGGAGAGATTTGTAGTTTTGTCTGTTGCCCTGGGCGATCGCAAAGGATGAAGATTGAATAGAAATAAGCAGGCAGCGATGATAAGAGCAGCATCTTGCATCGAGTGCTTTGGCCTTGCCAAGTGTGGAAAAAGAGAGTGGAATAGTGAGTGCTGAGTCACGGACCTGGGAGCGAAATCTGGATTCAAATTACACCAAGCTCTTTTTTCTTAAGTCCATTTATGTTGCCAAGTATTCATGTTGTGTATTATTAATTGGTCTCAAGTCCGCCTCATGCCGTCATGTTGTGGTGTCTGAGGAAATCGGTAAGGAAAGTGAAGTGCTCTCGTTTGGTTAAAGGTCATTGGTATAAATTGCTGTCAAATTGCTCTTTTAGTTTTCTTCATTTGTGATTAACTTGGCATTAAGGACATTTTAGCACATTTTCCCAAGACTACATTTTGTCTCTATCGCTGTCAAACAACCTTATTTAAAAAAAAGATTCTAACAAATTCTCAATGCTTACCCAAAAAATATAGTCTTTATAACCTATAGGACGCAAAACACAAGGTCATATTTTGTTTGTTCTCACAAATATGAAAAGATACCCTTGGTAGTCTGGGAATGATATCCTGTTGAAGAAGGAATGTTAAGGGTGGCTAGTGAGGCTAAATGTGGCTTTACCTCTATCTCCCTTCCCCCTCTCTTTCATCTCCTCCCCCTCCCTCTCCCTCTATTATTCCTCTCCTCTATCCGTCTTCCTCTCTCTTACTATCTATCTACAAATATAAATATATATATATATATATATATATATATATATATGCACACTATATAAGTCATGGTTCAGGTCCATTTGAACTCAAGTCTCAGTTGGACTGCATTAGATCAAGTCTCTTTCTAAGCCTGCTTTAACTCAATTATCCCCCAGTATCTCTGTCTCTCTCTCTCCCCCCCAGCCCTCTCTCCCTCCTCTGTGTCTTTCGGTGTTTCAAGTCAGACTCATTAATCATGTAGTAGAGCTTTACGCAGGCGATAGTGACAGATAACCCTGTATCTTTACACACTATTAATCCACCCTCCACGATGCACGCGCTCAATAGCCTCTTTCCATCTCATCGTTATCTTTCCCCTCGCTTCTCCTCAGAAGGCTGAACGACATCATGGCTGTGGTTTTTCCCCCTTCTTTTTACCCATGATGCAACTCAAATATATCCTCACTGCCGTCGTGCCCACTACCATCGTGTCCTTTCTCCCCTTTTCCTCATTAGGGTTTTCCATTTTTCCAAACGTCTTTCTTTGTTTTATGTTTTTTAATTTCCGTGTGGTCGCTGGTGGAGTTTAGTAAAGGGCCGTTCTATTTAAAACTCCATCCAGGCCACCTTGGTCAGAAAAGCAATTAGGTGAAGCGGGTTTGGTTTAATTTGTCTGAGGAGATTGCACTGCGTGGAAAGGGCTCGCCGTCGGGATGAAAGAACGTCGGGCTTCCCCTTTATCATCTCCTCCAGCGACAGGCACACACTCTGTGTGTGTCTGTGTGTGTGTGTGTGTGTGTGTGTGTGTGTGTGTGTGTGTGTGTGTGTGTGTGTGTGTGCATACCTGTGACGGTCAGACAGAGACACTGTCAACACCATAGCTCTGGTTCTGACTGGACCTGCGAGCCTCTCCTCAGAGGAGATCCAGCGTTGTGCTCTCTGTCCTCCAGTCTCTCATCCCCCTCTTTGTCTTCTCTCACTGAATCTGTGAGTCCTCAAAGCCAGTGAAGGCCTCAGTGTTCAACTTCAGAGTTGCACATACCAGGGGCGGCCTGGCCCATGTGGCTGGCCTACTAGAGATTGGGCCACCTATGCCCCTCAACGAAAGGTCATTGCTTTCTCTTGCTCTCTTTCTCTGTCTCTCGCTCTGTCTCTTTCTGCCTCTCTTGCTCTCTCTTTCTCTCTGATGAGAGAAGGATGATGGTTGAAATCATCATCATGTGATGCTTTAGTGTTTTTTTTTTCTTTTTGTTTTATTTCATACCCTGATTCTCTCTCTCTCTCTCTCTCTCTCTCTCTCTCTCTCTCTCTCTCTCTCTCTCAGTGGTACCATGATTTATTGTACTAGTTAAAGCTAAAAAGTCTGTGGGTAGACTTTACAAAGCACTGAAGAACATGATATGAAATCATGCGTTCTGTTTCATATAGCAATTTAGATTATTGGGAGGGACTTGTTAAGACGTGTTGAGAGTAAATATGTTTTTCTTGTGTTGACTGTTGATTGATGTTTACATTTTATCCTTAAATGTATAGATTTGATCTGAAATCCCAACAAGGATACTGTGTATCCGATTGTAATCTAACTTAATCTCTCTCTCTCTCTCTCTCTCTCTCTCTCTCTCTCTCTCTCTCTCTCTCTCTCTCTCTCTCTCTGCAGCGGATGAACTTGGGATCGAGTTCATGGGTAAGACAACTATCAACACACAACACACACACACACATACGCACACACACACACACACACACACACACACACACACACACACACACATCTACAAAGAAACACACAGACATAAGCCACCCAGGCCTCTCACCTTGGAAATTAATGTGGGCCGGTCGCCATGGAAACAGCGAGGCGGCGGACTAGGTGTGTGGTATCTGCATGGAGACAGGTAATGTCACAGGAAGTGATGTAACAATAACATAGCAGTCTGCGTGTGGCTTTTATGCCGTGTGTGCATGTATAGAAGCCTGAATTGATGGATGGATGGTCGGATCAATGATGAATGTATTGATGATAGATTGATGGATGGATGTTGAATGTACTGATGATTGATTTATGGACGGATGATGACTGGATGAATGATAGATTGACTGATGAATATGAGTTTGGTTCTGGATCAGAATCCCTACAAAGAAAAGGATGTATTGCCTCTCGGGGGCGATCAGAAGGCTAGTCACATTAGTCCTTGCACGCCCTTTCTCATTCTCACTGCTTTTTCTCTCTCTGTTGCTCTCCTCCACCCGCTCTCTCCTCTTCCTTCCCCTCCATGTATTCCTCTCTCTCCCCCTCTCCCTCCCCCCTCTGCTGCTACTCCTCTATCTCTCACCTCCCTCTGTTCCTCCCTCCCCCTTCCTCTCCCTCCCTCTCAGTCTTTCTCTCTTTCTCCCTCCCTCTCCTTCTCCGTCTGTCTCCCTGACTCTCTCCCTCTTCTTCTTCTGTCTGTTGCTCGCTGTTTCCCACTCACTACGCCTCCGCCTCTCTCTCTCTCTCCCTCACTCCCTCCCTCTCCCTCTCTCTGGAAGGTAATGTAGTGACTAAATGAGATCCCTTGCAGACTTGTCATGTGGGCGGTTCAATTACCAAACATGCTGACTCCTAGAAAAGTCAATCCATGGACTCACATGCACACAGACAGACGGTGATGCACACAGAGAGGCAGACAGACAGGTGAAAAGGACAGACTGACACAGACCTGTCCGACTGACGAGGCAGACAGTCCATTTTGCCATTGCTTTCCTTAAGTACCAGAGAGAGAGAGAACCCCCTCCATCACCAGCATGGAGAGAGAGTGAGAGAAAACCCCCTTCATCAACAGCATATAGAGAGAGAGAGAGAGAGAGAGAGAGAGAACCCCCTCCATCACCAGCATGGAGAGAGAGTGAGAGAAAACCCCCTTCATCATCAGCAGAGAGAGAGAGAGAGAGAGAGAGAACCCTTCCATCAAGAGCAGAGAGAGAGAGAGAGAGAGAGAGAACCCTTCCATCAAGAGCAGAGAGAGAGAGAGAGAGAGAACCCCCTTCATCAACAGCAGAGAGAGGGAATAGGGTGACCAGACAGACCCGAAATCTAAGCTGAAAATTATGCTAAAGCAGAATATTGAGTAACTCAATATTCTGCTTTAGTATAATTTTCTATGATTTGCTCTTGTCCCGGAAATTATACAGAATATTGAGTAACTCAATATTTAGCTTTAGTAATGTCATAGCAGTTACGTCTTTCTGACCAATCGCAGTTCAAGGCCCATCTGGGCTGTACCACTTGGGAAGGGGCCGCTCATTTACTCCCCTCTGTACATATAGACTTGGTTGCGACCTTGACAGTCGGTGATTGTTGCGTGTGTTGAGTGAGTGAGAGGCTGCGGGCACACAGCTCAGGCTGCCGGACGGCCCAGCAAGGTACTTTCATCAACGCAATCTTGTTATCCCGCAGTAATCAGCCCGGCGGCCCCAAAACGTTAGCGGTCCACCGGGAATTCTCCCGACTTTTCAGATTACCACTCCGCCTCTGATTGAGTAGTTATTGTCTGATTAACATTAAAAGCAGTCCGTAGAGAGGGGGAGTCGTCCTGCAGCCGGCCCCCTCCGCTGCTAATTGGCTGCAGCAGCCCCGTCTACTCTTTATCTATTTTGTTTATTTTTTTGACGTTCTACAATTATGGCAGTAGAGGAAGTAGTAGAGGAAGAGAGTGCAAGTTGCAGCAGCCGCGAGGACAGTGAATGTGCAGGCAGTGCAGACTAAAGACTCATGACCGACTGTTGATCTTTGAATAAAAATATGTTTGGTTCAGGTTTTAAATTCATTATCTTTTAGAGAGAGAGAGAGAGAGAGAACCCCGCCATCAACAGCAGAGAGAGAGAGAACCCCCAACATCAACAGCATAGAGAGAGAGAGAGAGAGAGAGAACCCCTCCATCAACAGCAGAGAGAGAGAGAGAGAAGCCCTTTCATCAACAGCATAGAGAGAGAGAGAGAGAGAACCCCCTCCATCAACAGCAGAGAGAGAGAGAGAACCCCCTTCATCAACAGCAGAGATAGTGAACCCCTTCATCAACAGCAGAGATAGTGAACCCCTTCATCAACAGCAGAGATAGTGAACCCCCTTCTCTCTCCTCTCTTACACTCTGTATGAGACCATTGAGTGTCCATTTATGGTGACAATATGAGATGGAAGATGATAGGAGAGAGTGAGTGAGTGCCGCGGGGGGCCGTGAGTCTGAG
This sequence comes from Trisopterus minutus, assembly GCA_027122715.1. Taxonomy (NCBI): domain Eukaryota; kingdom Metazoa; phylum Chordata; class Actinopteri; order Gadiformes; family Gadidae; genus Trisopterus; species Trisopterus minutus. Next base: position 15,122,873 of record JAOPUD010000070.1, read on the forward strand.
CTGTGTGTGATGAACAGGCTGGAGAGGTAAAATAGTGGTTGTCTTCCCTCTCTCTGTCTGCCTTCAGAGAAACCACAGCACAGCACAGTGAGTCTGTAACGTATACTCAACTGTGGGGCAAGGTAGAACAAAACTGTTGTTATTTGTCAAGCATAGATTCTGAATCTGATGATCGATGAGCACGATGAACCTCATACTTCAGATAATGATGATGTCGTTGTTCTGCAACACATAACAACATGTTTTACCATTTAGAAAGCTGACCTACAAAGGGGTCACTAAAGCAGGACTAATGGGGAGGCGGGCCACGCAGTAATAGCACAACACTGTCTCATTTGAAGTAATGGCAACGCTTTAATATACCCTGTGCGTGTAGGGCCGTTACTGCGCAATGTTGGTGCGTGTTTGCATCGCACTTAATGTCTGTGGAGATCAGTGGGCCCTCTGTGTGTTGAGCACCATGAGACGCTTTTAGCCACAGCCAGCGAGCAATCCGTCCCTGCTTGGAACGTGCCGTCCAGGACGGCGGCTCATTGGCATGGAGACGTGGCCGTCATCTGCCCCACTCCTCATCATGAGCCCCATGGACCACAGCCAGTGGAAGGCAGGCGTTCAATCAGAAGGAGACAGATGGACAGACGGACGGATGGACAGACTGGGAGACAGACAGACAAAAAGCCTAATAGATAGATGGGCAGAATGTGGACAGACAAACAAACAAACTAAGAAAAAAACGGTCAAAAAAACAAATCAATACAGACCAATAGACAGACACACAGACAGGGAGACAGACAGGGAGACAGACAGACAAACAGCCTCATAGATGGACAGACAGAATGCTGGCAAGACAAACAAATAAATAAAACTGCCAAACAGACAAATCAATTCAGACTGACAGACGGACAGATCAGTGAAGAAAGATAGACGGACACATCATTAAATTGAAACCAGGCTGTTTGGGGAGTTCACCGGGACACACACACTGTGCATGATGTGGACTGTACTATGCAGCAGTGGAGGATGACCTTAAGACTGCGGGGCTGATATACAGAGCTGACACTGAACCGCTCGAGCATTCACTGGCTGTTACATCCTGCCCCTGTCAAGCGCACACACACACACACACACACACACACACACACACACACACACACACACACACATATAAACTCATGCATGCACGCTCATGCACACACACCCACACAGGCAAACTCACAAATACATAACCATATACATTTGCGCGCACACACACACACACACTAACACTTAAAAAGATACACACATATGCCAAAAACACCCACAGATACATGCACATTCCAAAAATACCCTTACAAACACCTACATCTACACACAAACATGTGTGCACACACATCCGCACAAACCCTCACACACAGAGCGCCGGCGTCATGACAGTTGGCGATGGCTAAAGGAAATGTCTGAAGGAAATGATGTCACGCTCCACTTGGCTCCTGTCATGGAGCTGTGATCTGACCTGACACTGCCACACACTGACCACATTACTGGTGCCTCTGTAATCTGTCTGTGACTGTCCGTGCATGTGTGTGTGCGTGTGTGTGTGCACGTGTGCGTGCGCGTGTGCGTGTGCGTGCGCGTGTGCGTGTGTGTTTGTGTGTGTGTGTGTGGTGGTGGTGGTGGTGATGGGAAGGGGGATTTAGGGGTGTGTGCGTGTGTGTGTGTGTGTGTGTGTGTGTGTTCAGTGTCTCCTCACAAACCTGTGGAAGCGAGAGCAACCCGTGGGTTCCTATTCCACAAGATCGTTGACAAAAATAAGCTTAATGGACATGTAGATACGAAGGAAACAAAGAATAAAGGAGGACTAGAGAGAGGATTGAATGACCCGAGTGTGTGTTTCCTCCACAGAGAGCGCTGAGACGTACCAGAGACAGATGCTCTCCATCCTCAGCATCTCGCTGGGTATCTGTCTCCTGGGCGTGGCCTGCATGGCTTTGTACCGCCGCAACAAGTAAGTCACACTAGCTAGCAAAAAGTAAGTCACACTAGCTAGCAAAAAGTAAGTCACACTAGCTAGCAACAAGTAAGTCACACTAGCTAGCAACAAGTAAGTCACACTAGCTAGCAACAAGTAATTCACTCTCGCTAGCAAACTAGCTTGATAGCGTTGGATGAGAATTGGTATCTTTCATTGCCAACGAGGCTAATCAAGAAGTGATGTCAACTCTACCTTGAAGGTATTTTTCGTTCTTTTTTTTAAAGATAGGCCTGCAAATTCTCAAGATTTAAAAGATTCAACCTTGATTGCTAATTGTTTTAGTACCAGGGTCTTTAGTGGCTCTTCAACCAACAAAACCATTTAGTAAGTAGTAGTAGGCTGAGGCTAAACTAGCTACAGCTGCAGTCGTAACAATGCTCAAATACATTGATTCCTCTAAAGGGTGTATAGTCTACATATTGCTTAACGCTACTCTGTATTTCTACATAGTATTTTTGCATGATCTTTATTATGTTCTTTCTAATTATTGTTATCTTTTTATTTGACCACAATAAATACACAATACATATAGCTTAGGGAAGTGTTTTAGTTTTGGCTGTAAGCTAAGAAATCACAATAAGGACATGAACTGCAGCTCAACTGGGGCCCCTTATTATTTTATGAATGGTGAATTAAACTTTAATCACAGTCTCTTAAAAAAACAATTAATGTTTAATCCAATAACAATCTAATCCAAAAACAAAGAAATGCGCTCATATGTCATATTCTCCTAATGAGCTAACAAAAAAATGCAGATTGTATTCATCATGGTGTTAATCTGTGTTAATAATTGGACAGACAGAAACTAGATCTAAAATAGTACTATACATAATTGGCGTTTTCTAAGAAACCTCAACTTTGTTGTGTTCACATAACAGAGTCGGGTAGCCTCCAGGTCAGTGTTTGAGTGTTTGTTTGACACCAATCGCTCCATTCGTGGCCTTTCCCAATAACCCTGTTCAGGATAACCACAGTGAGGGTGAAATTTGAATTCAGTTATCCTTCTCAGCCTTGCTCCAAATGTTCCTGTAATCTCCTCCACTCAGAACATTAACACCAAGGGCATGTAATGAACATTCTATGCTACATTGCTTTCATAAAAAAAAACATTCACGTTCAAACAATCAACAGTTGACAGTTTTTATGCTAATGCTATTTTTGTTTGCGGCTCAAAGCGCACGCTCAAATGCCAAATTTCCAGCTTCAGTTCTGTGAAAGAGTTTCCATTCAAGTTCAACACACCTCTCAATGGCCCAGATCCCTCTCCTAGACATCTAGAGTTGGACTGTTTTCACAGATTCATCAAATTAGCAGTAATCAAAGTTCTATGTCTATGTAAACACACACTGAACATCTGGGGCAGTTTCTCAAACTGGGTGTGGTTACTTATTTGTGCTTAATTCCTTTTTTTTATTTAAGCTATAACAAATTGCCCATACTTTCTTCCCCCCATTTTCCTCTCTCTCCATTGTCTCTCTATCTTGGTCTGTCTGTCTCTCTCTCTCTCTCTCTCTCTCTCTCTCTCTCTCTCTCTCGCTCTCTCTCCAGGGGCCACAGAGAGAAGCTCCGGTCCCACTTCTCTGAGAGTCGCAGCCTGAGGGACTGTAGCTTTGCTCCTCCCAATGTGACGTCCAAATCTAGTCCAAGACTTCACTACGGCCCCCAGCAACAAAAGGTAACCCCTCACTTTAATACTTCATTATTCACCAGAACCATAATCACAAACACACCTCAAGGTTTTATTTTTATTTTGTTTCTCTTCTGTGGATGGATGTCCTTGTGAAACATCCGACCGAGCAAACAAACAGTTTGGCAGGCGAAGCCCGGCTTTTAAGCACGATGAGCCCCATCTGGGAGATCCCTCTGTGTCTACAACACAGCTCTGTAGCAGAGACAGAGGAATGGTTATCCTCACACGTCCTCGCTGACAGCGGTAGTGCTCTTGTAAGCCCCGCCGAGGGAAACTGAAAAGAAGGCAGCTAACCGTCCCGTCGCTGGCTGCTAAACACCTGCAGTATCAGCGCACAGGCCCGCAGCTCTGGTCAGTGTTCAACACGACTGTGCTGCATCATACGTCTTTGTTGGTTGTTTGGTCTGAATTTGAATGTGGACGGTAATCAGGAGTATTTGCACATCTGGACGGATTAGCTGGGTATTATGTACACGTTGGCATATTAGCACAGGATAACGCGCATCGCTGATAAATAACATTTGCTGTAAACCTTAAGATCAGATGAACGCAATCACCGGCTGTCTTGGGGATAATGTGTGATGTAAATTATTGCTGCGTGAGTTATGAGTATAAATAGGGGGGCGATCTGTTGGTAGAGGTGAGGATAAATTGAGCTGTAATGAGTGGTACCATAGAGGAATGTGAAGGATTAAGAAGATAATTCCTCTGTGTGTAGCGTTAAGGCAGATTTCGATACCCAGCCCTCTCCAAAAATAGGACAAAGCAGTCATTCACCATCCATCAGCTTTTTAAACCAACATCTAAAAGAAGGTTTTAATTCCCCTGCTCAGCGGGTCTGACCAGGAAACACAATACTGTCTTACATGACATTTTACCCATTGTATTTATTTATTCTGATGGCATAATATGCAATACTGGCTACTATGCACTTTGTGATCTGTAGCCAGGGGATTGTGTGTTGATGTTATGTCTGTCTGAAGGCTCATGTCCTTATTAGTGTCCTTGTATTACGTGGGAAAAAATGTTGGGGTCTTGTCAGTGGTTGTTTTTATGTTGTCGTTGTGGTTAATGGTCATGTGTCTCTGCCTGATTCACTGAGAAAAGATTTCCCCAAGGTGACAATAAATTATCTATCTATCTATCTAAGGAGAAGATGGTAATTTACATATAAACAATGTTGTCATTTGACTTTGTTGTACATGTTCTATAAGTATAGAGTATAGTATAGTAAGACATAATATGATTGATATTGTTGCATTTCCTTTTTTTTGCTGACGCTCTTATTCCAATGTGAGTTCTCACAAATAAGGTTCTAGGTCATTAAGAAAGTGATAATGTATAGATCATTATCGGGAAAAAAGCCCTGACAGAGCGAACAGGACACCGACATGAAGCAGAGCTGTCTTGCTTCGCCCTGAAGGGGCTCATTTTAGATAATGACTGGCGACATTCTATACATTATCCCGCTTATCACACTGATACCTGCCAAAACTAAAAAATTCACACTGTGTGTCTTTTTACAATTTATTTGTTACCAGCATGCGTAGTGTTGATCAGCAGAGGAATAGTCTGCCAAAGACATTGATGTTGCTTAGCAACCAAATCCGCCGGGGTTGATAAGTTACCAGACTACTTGAGATACGAAAGAAAAAAAAATCACTTTCGGCCATTGTATGCTTAGCAACGGTCTTTATTGAAAAATAATTCACCCCCAGATGTCAGGAAGGCCCATGCAAGTGAAAGGAGCATTCCACAGCATTGAGAAGAGCCATTTAATAAGGAGGGCACTGACACTGGTCATTCAGAGCTTGTAGGGCCTAGACACTAGCGGTGGATTTCATGATTTGTTGGCTTGATTCAGTTTGCGCCAGTTCACCAAGAAGAAACGTTCAGAATTGTTTGTTCGTTCGTTCAGTCGCGTTTCCAGTAGTGGTGAATCATGGAATGCACGGTTCTGGGCTGAGTCGGTCAGACTCAGCTCCTCACCATCGTGCAATGGTGCAAACCAATGGTCACCAATCAACACAACATTAACTGTAAAGTTCCTTTTAGCTGAGGAGCGCTTCATGTTCGGAAGCGGGATGTTGTTGCCCAGCTGGCTCTCGTGACTGCTCAGTCCTCGAGTCTTCACCGCTAAACACAGTCAGTGAACAAACAGCGACTCGCAAGTCAGCGTCAGTGACTCAGCGACTACTGCGTGGGTCTGGGAGTCGAGTCTCGGAGAACGAATGTGACGAACGAAACAAACAAGAGAACAAAAACGGGGAATCAGGTCGGTTTGTTCTTGTTAAAGAGTCGTTCATTCAAACTGATTCGTTCGCAAATGACCCATCACTACTAAACACTGAATACAGACAGTTCATTCAGAGCATGTAGGGGTTGGACGGTGAATACAGAGATCGGTCATTGAGGAGCAGGTTTGGGTTGGACACTGAGCACAGAGACAGGTCATTAGGAGCAGATAGGGGTTAGACAGTACAGTGACAGGTCATTTAGGAGCAAGTAGGGGTTAGACAGTACAGTGACGGGTCATTAAGGCGCAGGTAGGGGTTAGACAATGAATACAGAGACAGGTCGTTAAGGAGCAGGTAGGGGTTAGATAATGAACACAGACAGGTTGTTAAGGAATAGGTAGGGGTTAGATAATGAACACAGAGACAGGTCGTTAAGGAGCAGATAGGGGTTAGATAATGAACACAGAGACAGGTCGTTAAGGAGCAGATAGGGGTTAGACAGTGAATAATAAAGTAAAGGCTGCTACATTATCGATAAGGATGTTAAATGATTCAAGCATAACATTAGTTAAAAGGGAAACATTTGTGGTTTTGGTGTGATGAATGGGTATTTAAGCCATACTGATGGAGATGTGGTTGTTACAGACCACTATAATGGGCTGGGAAACACTTGTATTTCCAACTTCCTTCAAACCAACCAAGGCCTCTCTCTATCCAGTGGCTTGTTTTGCTGCTCCACCAGAATGTTCCATCTGGCCGTCCAACTGAAGGCTCTCTGGGGGGGCGCTAAGCTATATTAGCGTCACAAAGAACGTCACGCCCTATTAAAATTCATGCTCTTATTTCTTCCCTTTGTTCTCTCTAACCCATTTCCGTCTGTTTGCTATGGCTCCCGTAGGGTTCATTAAAATGGTGTTTCTTATAAAAGAAGAGTGACCTGTCCATGCGGGAATATCAGTACAGCACGGGCAGAGGCCTAATGAAACGCTGTGGTCATGTCCACGCCATTATCGCCACACCACATCCTATGCCTTAATAATAAACATATGATTATTAATCATAATGAACCAGCCCTTTTTATATTGGTGTTAAAAAACAACAAGTTTTTGCTTATACATTTTGCCTGTGAATTCAATTTCTACGAGTAGTCGAAAAAATAAAAACAAGTTCAGTGAGAGATGTTTGTGTGTGTGTGTGTGCGTGAGTGTGTGTGTGTGTGTGTGTGTGTGTGTGTGTGTGTGTGTGTGTGTGTGTGTGTGTGTGTGTGTGTGTG
>JAOPUD010000070.1:15170247-15183318 GCA_027122715.1 Trisopterus minutus
GTTGTCAGGGACCGGGAAACTACCGAAAAGTACAATAAAAGTCCATGGAACCAGGCTTTAAAAACATGAATTTACGCAGTGAAAACTGACATTTTAACATGGACGTCTATGGAAATTTGCTCTGTTTTGGGACCAGTCCCTAGCGGATTTTCGAGGTATTGCGGTTTTTCGAACTTCCGGGTAGGCTTCATTGTTCAGATTAGAATGTTGCCGCTTGGACTGAACCGACGCGCGCCCTCTGGTGGACTGTGCCGTTGACTGCAGCACTTACACTTAGCAGACAGAGAGAGAAACAAAAATAACTCACTGAGAATAACTGTGAGTCTACAAAAATCTCAAAACGCATTATAATTACAGGTTTTAGTTTGATGGATTTTCAAATATATGCATATGTCTAAAATCTATTAAGTAGGATATACATAAATAGGTTTCGATTATTTCCGTGGTCATTCGGCCGGACTCGTGGATTATTACGTAACGTTCACCGGCGCTGACGCAAGACCCTCTGCGCATAACCGGATGTGACGCTAAACGCTCTGCCCCTAAACGGATGTGACGACAAGCGAGCCCGTGATTTCAAACTTGAGGAAGAGAAATAAACCGCAGTGTTTGGCCGCCGTTCGGGTGCATCATCACAACACTGGACATAAAAGCCTATTGTTTGTGAGTTTATACTATTTCTCTTTAGAAGTAATGTCTTTGTGTTTGTTTTCCATTTGGCAGAAGAAATGTTTTCATCGTTTAATAACTATTAGGTTCAGTAGAATGAGTATGTATCGCGCGGTATTTGAAGCTGGGTCTGACAGGTGTCACCAACCTGTCTCTCCCGGTTAAACCACCCAACTCCGCTCAATTCAGCTTTAAAACGTTTTTCCTGTATATATGTATGAGTTTTTTCTTGCCCTCTGGGGCGCTAGGGTCGTAAATATATGGCCTGTTGAGCTCTTTGAGGCTGTACCTGTGTTTGAGGGCTGTAGAAATTGAATTGAACGTCAAAAGTCTTATTTGTTTTCTTCTTTGTGCAGTGGTCCTCAGAAGACATCACAACCCAACCACCATGTCTAAAGGAGCTAAGGAGACCATCGCTACGCGCCTGGGCTTCAAGTCCACCCCCGCCGGACCCTCCAAGCAGGCCGAGGCTGACCTGGACCGGGTCCGGAAGGAGAACGCTCACCTGAGGAGGAAAATGGATGAACTCACCAAACGACACGTCAAGCCCCCAGACCAGGACAAAAGCAAACTCCTAGAGGTGAGAGAAATGCATATCCGTACGTTTCTCTCAAACAAAAAAAAATGCATTTTGATGGATTTAGTTTCACTGAAACACGCTGACTCTTGTATAAAATCTTTCAAATGAAATGTAACTTATACTGACGTAACATTCTGTTTTGACTTTTGAGGGTGAAATGTAGAGGGTGTTGTTGTTGTGGTTGTGTAATGGGGTGTTCTCGTTTGCTGGTAGCGTATAATATCACTGGAGACGCTACGAGAACGGAACAACCAGCAGCTGCTGGTCAGGGAGCAGGAGATGGAAGTCCTTAGACAGCAGCTCACTGCTCGCGGTGGAGAGGTACACGCACAAGGGCACACGTACGCACATACACACTAGCTATTGATGCACAGGGTTAGGGCCTGAAAGTGAAACTTAAAGCTCTTCAACTTGAGATACAAAGGTTTTCCGTGAATGGAGTTCTTCTTCACCGACAGGAAGTCACAGTTTACTTATGACTGTAGTGAGTTCTTCTTGAGAGACGCACTCACTGGTCTGCTTGGTTTGTTTTGTTGGTTGCTCCTACAACTTTAAACAAGTCGACTACACTGGGAAATGGTTTTCTTTCAAAATTCTTCATGGGGGTTGTGAAATTCTGTTTTATGAATTATACCATTATATCCTGAATATTCAAAAGTGGTTACCCACACCCGAGTTGTAATAATATCTACTATGTAATGTGTGGTCTATGCAAGACTAACTACCTTCAGATGTTGCGGTAGAAAGGCCTTTGGTCATGTGGTGATGCTTTGGGGGTTTCTAGGGCTATTTTCTGCATCACCTTTAATCTATATAAATATATATACCTATCTGTATCTTTATCTATATCTCATATATCCTATATTCATCTCTCCCATCTTTAATATGTTATCAATTTCTACATATCTTTATTTATGTCTGTACCATTCACTCCCGGCTACCTATTTTTGCCTATAGCACATAGTTATAAATGAAGATAGGTGGATATGGGCGGGTATATTGACACAGATGGATCTGTATTTATCGCCACCTATTATCTATAGCCCTCTATCTGTATGTCTCTAGCAGCGGTCTCTCTCTCCCTCCAGGTGGTGGCGTCGCTGCAGGCCCAGCTGGAGCAGCGTCGACGGGATGGCGAGCAGCGAGACCGCTCCTTCCAGAACCTGACGGAGGAGACGGAGGACCTGAGGAAGCGTCTGGCCACCGCGTCGGCCCGCTGCCAGGCCCTGGAGGCGCAGACCGCACAGGTGGGTGGTGTATGGTAAATGGGAGGGGTGGGAATCTCTTGGCGCCTCACGGTTCCGTTCCAATTCAGGAGTCAACGATTCGATTCTTAAACGATTAACAATGCATCTCAATGCAAAAAAAAATGTGTGTACATTTTCATGCAGGATTTTCAAAAAAATATATATATGCATCTGAGATTGTTACTCAGAGTTTGCTAATCACTTCCTACTTCTGTGATGATCATTAAAGACAATCAACAGGTGAATTGCCTTATCTAATATTTTATATTTGTTAAAGTCGGTTTGCTGCGCAGAGAACCCGCAGGCAGAAAGGAGTTTTCTGTAGCGCTCTGCAGCAGGCGAACAAATTAAAAAAATTATATGCTAATATACAGCCTTTAACAAATCCAAAGACATGAATGTTTAAAAGTGTTCACAAAGTAATGGTACTTGTGGATCAGAACTAATTATTAAGTATGTGAATTAGTCAACTCAATAATCAAGACTTCTATTAATGGTTCAATTTATTGGTAACCTACTGTGGTGTCGGTTATGGAGCTATCGTCCACTAGATGGTAGCATGTGACCAGCTTAATGGTGGGGGCATCTACCCTAAACCGTTAACTGATCTCTCCATGAAGCCTATCCTCTCCCCTCCTTCCCTCCTCTCCCTCACATCCTTCACTCAACACAGCTTGCTCCCTCTCTCTCCCCCTGGGTTGTCAGAAGCCAACAGAAGGCTTAACTTATGGCTGCATGGTTGAAATCTATCTGGCATACATTGAAAAGTTCATGATGTTTTTGGCCAGTGTAAATCTGAGGGTTTCATCTGGACTTACTCTTTGAAGGAAATGTCAGAGGGCAGAGAGGTTTCTTCCATGGGGCATTATGATAGGAAAATGCTTTTTTTTGTGACCCCACACTGACTTTGGTCCTTAGTGTGTTTGGGTGGGCTGTCATAACAGACTAGAAGTAAAGAGGTTGTAGATTATGCTAGAAAACTATACTTATAGCATGTCAGAATAAAGCAAAGCTTTTTATGATATATACATATATATTAAGGCTGTCAAACGTTTTAATCGTGATTAATTGCAGTAGTATTGGTGAGTTAACTCGCGATTAACACGCTTTTAAAATTGTATTTTAAATCCACTACATCAAAGTTAAATGAGATTATCAAATGGAATTACACATTATCATTCATACCAAATTAACTTAATAAGCAAAAAGTAGACCAAGTGATCTTGATGGAGTTTTATTGACTCACTCATTGTGGGTTGAATATGAAACTTACGGAACACCACAGATTTGGGAATTGTAAACAGGCAGTTAATTAGTACAATTGTACACCAACAGTTACTACAAGTGTAGTTAAATTCAAATAAGTATCGCCACAGATTTGGGAAATGTAAACAGGCTGTCACTTACTGCAATTGTAATCAGGCAGTCACTTACTGCAAGTATAATTTAATGTAAAGTAAGCGGAACTAAAAACAAAAATTATTATTGATATGAATGTTGACATTCTCTGGGCAAAACCTTTCAAAACCAAAGTGAAAAAAAAAGGATGTGTGTTAATGCGTCAATTTGTATTAATCGGAGTAAAATATGATTGCTTTAACGCGTAATAACTTGCCCCACCCTAAATATATATATATTAATCTACATAGTCCTCCTGACTGATAAAAATGATACACCCCTCCAACCATTTTGTGTCAGCCTAATAGTCATTTTGTTGACGTTTAGAATAATTAATGATGCAACTAGGGAAGCAAGTAGAAACCCTGGAGTGGCTCCTTCACTAGGCCTTTTCTAACGTCCCCTTGTCTTTCTGGTCAGACTGGTGCGGTTCCCTCTGGAGACCTGGCTGTCATCCACGAACAACTCAGAGATGTAAGTCAGACTGTTGATGGGGCTTTCATCCATTTATTCACACATTCATCCATTTATTCACACACCCATCCATCTGCCCACCTTCCTATCCACTAAATGATGCATCTGCGATCCGCTACTGATTTTTCTGCTTACGTCTATGTTTCAGGCTCTGGAGAAGAACCAGCAGTGGCTGGCGTACGACCACCAGAGAGAGGCCTACGTACGCTCTGTGCTGGCCCGCACTGTGGAGCTGGAGCAGCAGCTGGCCCAGTCCAACCAGGCTAGCCCAGAAGGTGATGGGATGGGATGGGTCAGGGATGAAGGGCCCAGTCCAACCAGGCTAGCCCAGAAGGTGATGGGATGGGTCTGGGATGAAGGGCCCAGTCCAACCAGGCTAGCCCAGAAGGTGATGGGATGGGTCTGGGGAGAGGGGCCCAGTCCAACCAGGCTAGCCCAGAAGGTGATAGGTTGTTCAGGGGCGAGGGGCCCAGGCTGCTGGTCTAACCTGTCATTCTTACTTAAGTACTTTACTTATTTTGAAGGCTTTTTTTTTTTTTTAATCAATCCTCTTTTTTGAACACAGAACCTCTCAATTTATAGTTACTGCAACACTATATAACACAAACTACATCAAACCTTGTAAAAGCTGTTAGGCGTGGCAACAGCACAGCTAAATGTTTGTAGCTCTTTAATCATGTTCTGAGTTTGAGAAAGGAAAGCTTTTATTGTCTAGTTGCTCTACGGATTGAGACTTCATTATTCTACAGACCTTCCTTCTCGGAGGATGTCTTTGTTCTGTCAGGAATACAGGAATGAAACTGCTTAAAAAAGGAAAAGGCAGTTTGGTTGAAAAGTTCTTTGTTGAACTTGACAGTTTCAGAAGTTGGCAGTTAGCCAAGAGTTTTGACTTCTCATTTATTTGTGAAGTTTCTTTGCTCTTTGCTTGGTTTCTTTCAGAGATCGAGAGCATATTAGTGCTCCAGACTAAAGATGTCAATTAAAGATGGGGGGATGGGTGTAACCTGTTTATTAGTGGTTGTTAAAGGTTGGCTGAAACATAAAAATAATTGACAGTTTCATTTCTGGTGAATACACAGTATTTGTACCAAACGGCCGACCAGGATCATAACCCACATGGGACATTTCTTAAAAGTGGTGTTAGTTTTTTTTCTGACAACTAGGGGACCTCAGGTATAACTCTTGGAGTGTTGGAACAACTGTCCACCCTAAAGTCACCATCGTATTCTAATAACTTAAGTTCTTTCCTTTTGCTACCATTGTGTAGTTTTTTGTCCATGACCTGATGTAGAGTTGGCGGTCTGATTTAATGTGGGATTGTGGAGCTACTCTGAGACGCTAACTATTAGCAAGTGCTGTACTAATAAGAACTGACTGGACTTGTACCCCCAGCCCCCAAGGTGGCAGCAGTAGTTCCAGAAGTGCAGACCGACCCGGACCAGCTGGTGCAGGGGCTCCAGAAGGGCCTGGAGGCCCAGAGAGAGGCAGCCTCCAGGGCTCACTTGGAACTCCAGCAACACAAAGAACAGGTGAATGGAAAAGGTTCACGGTCAGCTGGGATGTAACTTAAGCTTCATGAGGCATGTGGTCACGGCAGATGGTATTTTATTTTTGTAACCTTTTATTAATAGCAGGTAGAGTTTGTCTTCCTCAAGGATGCCTGCCGGTCAGGCAATCTAACTCGGAACCATTTGGCTCTCCTAACAACTGGACTATCCTGTGCCCATCAAATGCAGATAATCATAACCTGAATAAAATATAATAACAACTAACTTGGAAAAGGGTTAGGGGTCCTGTTCAGGGCGGCATGTTCAGTAGGTGGAGCGGGTCGGCTGGTAACCGGAAGGTTGTTAGTTCGTTCTTCCAAGAGTGCCGTGGTGCTCCTGAGCAAGACACCCATTTATTTACTGCTCCCCTGCAGTCCGTTTACCATTAAACTGTGATGGTTTTGTCTCTGTCGGGGTGCAGACGTCCAGCCTGAGCGAGGAGCTCCGCAGCCAGAAGGACGAGGCGTGTAGGCTCCAGGAGGAGTTGGCCTCCCTGCAGAGGTCCTACAAGGAGAGGAGCAGGGAGCTGGAGCACACCCAGGAGCTGCTGCAGGCAGAGCGCCTCTGCAACAGGTAGGGAGGACACAGTGCACACTACACACACGATGGCACACACAGACAAGTGCACCTCCTTTCAAATGGACACGGTAGGGATAATACACGAGCACATATAATAATACACTTTTGTGTTACTTTGCTTTATAACCTAGGGCAGGGTCGGCAATCTTTTGGATCAACTGTGTTCAAATGTATGGAAATGACCTGGGCACAAAATAAAATGTATTTAGCCTAATCTTATATCTTATTACATAATGCGATCCTTGCCCCTACACTAAACAGCGACGCTCAATCAAGCACTCGATTGATTCAACTCTATCAGCCCCCGTCTTCCATATTCTTCTTCTGTCTTGTTTCAAAGGGACATCACACACAACAGTTTCACAGCAAAGTATCACACAGCTCTGTCCTTCCGTGAAATAAATCAGAATTAGTTAGTCCAAAAACGGCTAACACAGGTGACTAGTATACAGCCTACTCTTTTTAGCTCCTGCCATTATAGACCTAATGAAATAAAAAGATAGCTAGCTAGATTATTTCATTACAAATGATTTTGTTACCATTATGCATGATCCGGTTTGTGGTGACTCAATAACATAACCAAGATTTGAAATGGCCTTGGGTGCACATTGTGGCATGCAGGCTCTAGGGTTACCATACATGTTCACGCGGGACCCCTTCATTACTTTCACAAAGTGTGTTACGGCTTGTTTTTCCTTAATTATTAATTGGCATTCTCTAATAACATGCCTTTGAAAAGCTACCCTAATCTACCCAGGGGTGGCCGACCCTATCATCTAGGTTTCCTCTTAATATCTCAGGACAAAGCTAAGCCGTGACTAAGCCAATAATGTAAAGCCAGCGGGTGAGATCATGTGCAGTTGTGTCGCCCCTCAGGCAGGTGGTGAGCGAGGAGAGGAAGGTGTCGTCGGAGAGGCGGGGCAAGATGAGGGAGGAGCTTGAGGACATGGACACCAGGCTGGAAGAGGAGAGGAAGAGGTCTGCGGACCTGCAGGCCCAGGTCGGAACCCAAGCCTGTCTACCCATCACCTCCTTGAGACCCCAGTCCTCTATCCCTAACCATCGTCCCCTGAGACCCTAGTCCTCTATCCCTAACCATCGTCCCCTGAGACCCTAGTCCTCTATCCCTAACCATCGTCCCCTGACACCCCAGTTCACTATCCCTAACCATCGTCCCCTGAGACCACAGTTCACTATCCCTAACCATCGTCCCCTGAGACCACAGTTCACTATCCCTAACCATCGTCCCCAGTTCACTATCCCTAACCATCGTCCCCAGTTCACTATCCCTAACCATCGTCCCCTGAGACCCCAGTCCTCTGTCCCTAACCATGGACCCGAGACCTCAGTCCTCTATCTCTAACAATCGACCCATTGACTCTAATGCTCTGACCCCTCACCTTATCCCCCTTACCCTACCTCCTCCGTTCTTTAAGCATGGCCCTCTAACCCTAACCTAGTGGTTCCCAAGCTTTTTGGACTCCATTTTAAGGCCTGAAAGTGGTTGCAACCTGAATTTCCTCCCAATTTTCACTAATAGTTTTAACCCCATTAACATCCAATGCCGGTGAATGTAACATGCATTGTTACACCCTAAGTAGGTGTTGGCTTTAAAGATGTGCTGAGGTCAGGGATGACTGTTGACCTTAAGGATGTGTAAGCTTAAATATGTCTGTTAAGGAGGTGTGTTGAGGGTAAGGATGTGTTGAGGTTCAGGGTGTATTGTGGTTAAAGATGTGTGTTCAACTTAAAGATGTGCGTTAAAGTCAAGGAGTGTGTTGAGGTGAAGGATTCGTTGAGGCTAAGGAGGTGATTTAGTGTGTTGATGTAAAGGATGTGTCGTGTTTAAGGGTGTATTTGAAGGTTAAGGATGTGTGTTGAGGTGATGTGTTAAGGCTAAGGATGTGCGATTAATGTGAATGTTCTTCTCTTCCCAGGTGAATCTGCTGCAGAAGTCCATCCTGAGCCAGACTGAGGAGCAGAGCCGGCTCGCTGCGCTAGAGCAGCAGGTAACACCTTGTGTCTCCATGTGTACGGTGCTGGTTTGAATTTGCCTCATGGTGATTTTTAACTGTGTCTGACGTGCCGATTCCTCTCTGCTGTCTCACTTCTCCTGTCTCAGATCCAGCTGTCTGCGAAGGACTTTGAGAACGAGAAGCTGGACCGCCAGGGCATGCAGCACCAGCTCCACAAGGTCCTGAAGGAGCTACGCAAGGCCCGCGACCAGATCACCAGGCTGGAGTCTGTAAGGGCCTATATCAAGACACTCCTATATCCAAACTCTTAGCGTTACCACAACATTGAACCCCATTGAACATCTTTTTTCAACATTCATTTGACCGTTTTTTTCTTTTTCTTTTGTATTCTTATTCTTATCTTCTATTTACGCGTTTTTTTTTACTGTTGGCGAAGCCTGATTGCCATTAGAAACTGCTGCTTGTTTGATTTATGTGCAATGTAACTTGAAACTATTTACTAGATGAATGATTCATTTAATTTAATAGAAATAGAGGGTAAAGGAACGCCATTGCTTAGAATTTTTACAACTCCACAAAAGGTAGTCTTTGTATCCTGAAGGTGAGTTTGAAATGCGTCTTGTGTTTTTCTTCACTAAGAAACCGTCCCACACTCGGTTCTCTGAGCCCAGCTTGTACCACACCATGGAGTTTGAGCGGCTGGCCGTGTCCCCGTCCAGGGTGGGGAACCTCCTGGACGAGAGCTTCCTGGAGTGCCCCAAGTGCCGTGCATCATACCCCACCAGCCAGCACCGAGAGCTCCTGGCCCACATCGACTACTGCCTGGCCTGATTCCCCTGCCCCCCCAGAGACCATCCACCCTTACCAGGTTGTGTCTCTTTCTCCACCTGCTCCACCTTTTTCCAGAGACGCCATGTTTACCAGAGAAACCGTCCCTGCCTAGCTAACCATTGGATCAAATCATGGATCTGAACATCATTAGAGAAAGTATCCCTGCCTAGCTAACCATTGAATCAAATCATGGATCTGAACTTTATTGGAGAAACTGTCGCTGCCTAGCTAACCATTGGATCAAATCATGGATCTGAACTTTATTAGAGAAACTGTCGCTGCCTAGCTAACCATTGGATCAAATCATGGATCTGAACTTTATTAGAGAAACTGTCACTGCCTAGCTAACCATTGGATCAAATCATGGTTCAGGACTTTATTTGAGAAACTGTAACTGCCTAGCTAACCATTGGATCAATGAAATCTTGGATATGAGCTGCATTGGAGAAACTGCCAATTATTAACCGTAGGCTAAAGTCATGCATCTGAACTTTTCTCATTCTACATTATTGGTATATATTGCGTGAGGGAGTGGGGTGGCTGTGAATGGAAGTGTTTTTTGTTTATTTATACTCCTCAAGTTTGGAAGCACTGGTATTGTCTTTTTCTGTTATAACTGTATCACATTGAGATTTTATATAGATTTTTCTCTGTGATTAATATATATATAGTCGTTTCAGTGTATTTTATTTGTGTTGAATATTCTGCGTTAAGTGTTAGCAGTGTGTTTGTCCTTGCCAAAGATAGAATCCTAATTTTTGACCATCCGTTTTTTGTATGTTAGGGTTACGTTTTTATAAGATTCTTGTTTGTGTAGGAATCTATGGTTTTTATTTTGAAGTATCTGCCCATTGAGGTGCTTTGTGGTCTTGGATATTTGTATATCTTCATATTCTGTGCATTGAGTTTCGAGGAAGTACTCCGGGAATACCTTCAGCTAACTCATCCAACAGTGTTCCTCCGCTTATCTTCAACACAATGCTTACTGCCCATAGACACCTGCTGTATCCACAAGTATGAAGGTTGGCATTTTATATTCAAGCCTTTAACAGTGTTTTCTATATACGTCGTATACTATTTGGGAAAATAATGCCGGCAGTCATTTGCAACAATTTGACACATGGTTCTCTTTGCTGTATAAGTGTCTTTAGCGCAACTCCTGCATTCCGGGCTTCTTCAGCAAACCTTTGCGCCCCTTGCCCTGTTGCCGTGACCCAAGCCCAGAGCCACACTAGCGGTTCTACCCTCTTGACTTCGCAAACCGCCAGCCTTCTAAGGCTGCAATGAGATTGGCAGGAGTTAAATCTGTGTATTATACTATTTCAGGAAGGGGCTTATTGAAAGTCCTCTTGGGAAGAGGAAAAGAGGTTAAGGTGCCAGAGGGCTCGGACAAGGCGACCAAGGTAGATTTAGAGAGCAGGAAAGACCGAAGCACGGTCAGACTGACCCCAGGGATCACTGCCTTAGGGCTGCTGTCGTGTACTGGCTCTCTCGCTTTCATCCACAAAGGCTATTGAAAGATTAGAAATTAGAGACGTAAACCTAACAAAATTGTATTTTTTATTATTCATATTTAAATATTTTGTGGTTTGTTGTGTCAGGGATTGTTTTGCTCCAGTGCTTTTGGTTGTTTTGGGTTTTTTATACAGGGCTGTACAAAGAGTGCAATAAAGCTGAAAATTGTATAAATTATCTGTGATTTTCTCACTGTTAATGGATTTGAAAACTGTTTATTCAAAAGATGGATATCCGATACATTTTCTTTGCCAGGTCATCTTGCATTTAGATTTATTCCAGATATTAGCCTAATATTTAAATGGTAAAGAATTGTCAATTGTTTTGAGTTTGTTTATCTAGATCTAGTCACTGTCCCATGGCATGAAATTTTAATTTTGATGTTTTCTAACAGTAATATGAGTTCTCCTAGCCTGCCTATGGTCCCCCAGTAGCTAAAAATTGCGTAAGGTGTAAAACGAGCAGTAGGTATCTTGCGCTGCCTTTGAAAAAAGGAAAGCTCAAACGCTTAGATTTGGGATCTGGGGATCCGGAGATATGGTCCCAGGTTACCTCCCATTTCTCTGCTGTGTGTGTGTGTCTGTGTCTGTGTCTGTGTGTGTGTACTAACGCAAGTGTACTTTGTTATTTGGATAGCCGTTCTGCTGTTGGTGTAATGGCGTAATAACATAACACGCAACACAACAACGCAAGCTTCCATAAAGTTCCCATTTGGTTAAAAGACTAGACGTAATGTCAGGTTCTCTGAGGTCTCTGGTATTTCCACGATGAGCCTCGTATTGGGGGTTATCTCAGCCAAATTTGAGAAGGAACTGGGAACCGCGACATGGAGGAGAAAGGTATCGTTGTCCGCGAATGTTGCCCGGGATTGTCCGCCGGGGCCCTGCTGCCTGTTGCCCGGGGTTGTCTCCAGCAGGAGCAGAACCCGACGCAGTCGTTTGATAATATCATCCGGAGACGTAAACCGCTTTTGACCGTGATAATGATGATATATATTATTTAACACTGTAAACACTAGCGCATGGTACCGTGACCGCAAGCTGCTCAGGGCCGCACCCCCACCAAACACCTTGACTCGCCTCTAAAAACGGCACGTTTGTGGAGAGCTCATTGTGGGACTGGCTCGTAGAGGCTGTAATTCTGCATCAAGGCTGAATTTCTTGAACGTCTTCAAATACTGTATTAGGGGCCCACTAACACCTATATATAAACATCCATAAAGTAACATGCCATGGGATCTTTAAATAATTTAATCACAAAATTTTGTGTTTTATTCAACAAAGTCCTCCTTTTATGATGCATGGGCTTTGAACAAGAATAAATAGTTAGAAGGTACTCCAATCAATCAAACATGAAGCAGCATGGTGATAATATTTTATTTGACAAGGCAGTACGGCCGACCCCAAACTGCTACCAAAGAACCAACAGTACACATTCAATACACAAAGTAAGGGTGAGAAGTATTTTGGGTAAATGCTGTCCATGTCGCTTTGAGATCCGCGTCTCACTGTTGCGGTGTAAAGTGACGTTCCAGAAGGAGGAAAGCGTATCTCCGGATGAAATAATGTTCTTAAAACCTTTGTTGAAGGTCAAAGTTCTACCTCTGCTGGTGAAAAGAGTTAAAGAAATCACCAAGCAACCAGTAGTATTGAATATTGACCACTACTGACCAGCGACAAAGCTCTCCTTTGTCCTTAGGTTACATTATTAATAGGTTTATTTGTACTTTTATGCCTCTGGTTGTATCTGGCAATAACCTGTAAAAAAAGAAAAGAAAAAGCACATTCAATGCAAGGAAACTCGTACAAAGATCTACTCATGAAATCAGCAAGTTAATCGATGAGCAATTTGAGAGTACATTTTCCTATATCTTTTAATTTAAAATAGAATAAACAACTGTAAGATGTTGCCATATTTTTGCCATATTACCCTCTTATAGAAGAATAATGAACACCTGTAAGATGATGCCATATAATTTTTTGTCACTGTGCATACTCGAAGATGACTGACTACCATACGTACCGTTGTGGTCGACGCGTCTGTATTTGCCAATCAGACAGAGTTCTGTCTTCCTCTGGGTCACGATGCGCTGGTCCTCGGCCCGCAGGCCGGTTGGGTGGCGGGAGAAGATAAAGGAGTATCCATCCAGGCAGGTGCCGTCGTAGTCAACCTCCCGGCACGAGTAGTGGACGGCATAGTTTTCGTAATCGGTGTCGATCACCCAGTGCATGTCGTCTGTACGGGGGGGGGGGGGG
>JAOPUD010000070.1:15186030-15198985 GCA_027122715.1 Trisopterus minutus
GTGTGTGTGTGTGTGTGTGTGTGTGTGTGTGTGTGTGTGTGTGTGTGTGTGTGTGTGTGTGTGTGCGCGCGCACGCACATGTGCATGCGTGCACCTTTGTCTGTGCTTGTGTAATCAGTGCTCTGGGTCACATTTCAGGGTGTGACGCAAGGTGGCGGTTGGGTTCATAGTCGTTTGGCTGGGAGAGAGGTCCATGAGGCTGGGGGAGAGGTCCGTGAGGCTGGGGGCGAAGTCCATGAGGCTGGGGGAGAGGTCCATGAGGCTGGGGGAGAGGCCCATGAGGCTGGGGGAGAGGCCCATGAGGCTGGGGTAGAGGCTCGTGAGGCCCATGAGGTCCTTCCAGGAGCAGAGACCCTCAGGCAGATTAACTCCTAATAGACTGTATATAAAATACATGCCTCCCTCCGCTAAAGGGAAACAGAAGCCCCAGCAGTGAGTCAGTGGGGGAGGCCCCTGAACCTGAATACATCACCTGGATGATCTCATAATGATAATATTATGATATCATCCGCCACTGTTAGCTGTTGACTGTTAGTTTCAGTTGTCATCTGTCATCGTTCAGTGGGGCGATGTTATTATTCACAACAAACCGCTTAAAAAAAAATCGAACCCAGCATTTAGTATTTAATCAGTCAAAACTGTCAGACCAGGGGCCTTACCGTTTGAATATATATATATATTCAAACGGTAAGGCCCCTGGTTGATATGTTTCCATAATCATGTCTGTAGTGATAATGTTTCTTTAATGCTGTTTTTCTGAAGCCAATCACATGTTATGATTGTAAAAAAAATACCTGTATAATCTTCATCATCAGTTTCGTCATCTAGAAAGGACTCAGGAACTTTTTAGGTTAGAAGGTTTTATTGTGAGAAATGTACTTTTTCCACTTTGCTGTCATGTAAATCTCCTTTACTGCAATCAAGAGCATCGTGTTAGGCCTGCTGAAGCAACGAGCTGCAAGGCAGTGTGCACGTATGTGCACTCTGTGGACACACTGACCTACCCCAGCAGTCACTGACCTCTCCCCGACCTACACCCCCCACACACACACACACACACACCCTCCCCTCACTCCCACCCTATACTCTCTAGCTCCTGCCCCCTCACTCACATTCCTGTTTGCGTAGAAAATAGCCCATCAACCTCCTCTCTTCTCCTCTCCCTTAGCGCCATCATCTCTCTCTCTCTCTCTTTCTCTCTCTCTCTCTCTCTCTCTCTCTCTCTCTCTCTCTCTCTCTTTCTATCTCTCTCGTTGACAGGTTGTGTCTGCTCCCAGGGGAACAGGAACATGGCTAGAGCTGCACCTGTCTGTCAGCCAGTCGTCCATCCTCCTTCTCCTGACCCTCAGATCAGACTCTTTGTGGGGCAGAGTGGAGCACGGAGCAGGGAGAGGGAGGAGCAGACGGAGCGTCGGGTGGGGGCCTAAGTTAAGGGGTGCTCAGCACATTAGTTTAGGCTGGAGGAGGGATTCCGCAGAATCGTTGGCATCCTCTGGTCTTGCTTGGGTCGGCACACACAGACCCACACACGCATGCACAGACGCACTCTCGTACACACAAGCACACACGCACGCACACACACACACACACACACAGTGATCCACCTGCAGGTTCAGACAAAGTTCTGGTTCGGCTCAAAACACAGGAGTAGGGCGGGGCTCTCCATCACTTATATCGGCGCCGAAAGTAGGAACCAGAAGGGAAACAGGAAACGGGAATGATTCCACTGCTTTGCGGCGGAAACAACCCCAACGCAGTGGAATCATTCCCACTTCCTGCTTCTGGAGGTCAATGTTGAAGCATGCGGTAACATGCGGTAACATCTGGGGAGCCCTACCCCTCCACGCCGGGGTCACCTCCGGGTTCAGGCTGCGGGCCAACACAACCTTTCCTTTTCTGTACCCACGGACATTCCCCAGAGGGGCGGCCGTGCTGTAGACACACGTGACCACCTTGGACCGAGGATTAATGTTAATGCTGACAAAGAGATCCTCTGCGGTCGTGTTCTCTGTTGCCTTCAGTGCCCAGCCTCTCCTGCTGTCTGTAGATATTGACGCTAAGGTCCCGGGGTTTGCGGTGGACTACCTGATGGAGGCCAGTGCACTGTCAGCTGGTAAAAGTATAAACAGACGAGGGCCATGTGGGTGTTGCTGCTGGGGACCCTGGTAAGGGTATCTCTCTACCTCTCTACCTCACTCACTCGCTCACTGATTTACTCACTCACTTACTCACCAACAAGCTTACTAAAGTATTCACTTGCTAACTTAATTACTCACAAACTCACTAACTGAGGTGCCCAATAACTAACTCACTCAACGACGCACATTGCTCACTAACTAACTCACCTACTCACTCACAAACTCATTCGTCGCTCGGGCCAATCTGGCAACAGCAGTCAACAACTGAGTACTACACAACAACACCAGTCTACAATATAAAGTACATCAGCGACAGCAGGGGACTTCTAAGTCTTCAATATTTCTTCACGTTTAAACATCTGGTAAAACACATCCCATGCTTTGTTGTGCTAGCTGCATCTTCGTTGTTGTTTCCTCCAACTAATGACCACATTGTTGATCTAGAACGATGCTACAAAACTAAAGATAACTGTCTCTTAATCACTCGACTCCAGCATCTACATAAGTGCATGTCCTTGTTGCTCTTTGAATTCTCGTGAAATCCTTTGTTATCGCGTCCTGTAAGCCCCTGACGCACGTTAGGTCAATATTTTAATGAGATTCCCGGCTGGCAGTTCTCAGCGTTTTTATGGTTCTGTGGTATCAGCAGCTGGTGCAGGCGGGTGAGACTACTGTTATTATTTTCCTGCTTATTGTCTTACGGTAAACACCTCTGCGTGGAGGCCACTGCTTCCTGCTGGTGGACCACCACGTTCCAGAGTAAAGTGATAAACACTAACCACTATAACTGCTGATAATGTTTCCCGGAATCAATTTCCCCTTTGTGGTTTTATTATTTATTTGGTAAACTTGGCTTATCAGTGATGTTTGACATTCAAGGCTGACATTTAGTTGAGCGTGACATCCGTTAAACTGAAGGTAAATAGTTAATGAAAGCGGGAATCAAGCAGCTCAAGTTCAGGGTCATTAATGGGACAAAGTTGGCATTTAACCAACTAAGACTAGTGGGAAAAGGGACAATGAGATATAATAGATAGATAGCTAATTGATTAATCATCATTGGAATTATTCCAACAATAAATGTTTTGGGTTGGTATAAAGTTAGAAATGGGGAAATGTAGGTAATAGGTTAGAGATGGTTACGTTGAGGTATTAGTTTAGAGACATCATAAGGAACTGGGTTAGGGTTAGGGTTAATGCAGTAATACACATTTTGTAAGAATGGATTAACATTAGTATATGCATGCAGTTATACAATTATTATATCGCATAAGCAGGGGCTAGGGTTAAAGTAAGTGAGTTTGGGTGAGGGTTATTGATTACACGGCTCTTCCCAGTGCTGTGGAACGCTCCGTTCACTTGCATGGGCCTTTCCGACTTCCGGTGGTGAATAATTTTTCACTAATGCCCGTTGCTAAGCATATTATGACCGCTGTCAAGGAAAGTGGATTTTTTCACGTCCTTCGTATCACTCCGCAAGTGGTCCGGTAACTTATCAACCCCAGCGTATTTGGTTGCTGAGCGACGTCAACGTCTTTGGCCGACTATTTCTCCGCTGATTAACACTACGAATGCTGGTGACAAATCAACTGTAAAAAGACACACCGTGTGAAGTTATTTTTTCGTTTTTGGCAAGTAGTCGCGTAATAAGCGCGATAATGTATAGAACGTCACTGGTCAGTATCGAAAATAAGCCCCTTCAGGGTGAAGCAAGTCCTGTTCGCCCTGTTCGCCCTGTCTGGGCTTATTTTCCCGATACTGGCCGGCATTGTATACATTATCCGTTACATAGTAAACAGGAAACACCATTAGTAAATGATAACTAGAACATTAGTTAACTGTTAATTAACTTTAAATCCATTGTTCGTGCATTAACTTATGTAAATGAATGGTTAATTAATGTACCATTATTGTAAGTGTTACCAAGGAATGACATAAACAACTTGAACTTGAGCTTAGATAGTACTACATCACAACCGCAAAACACCAGCCTCAAATACCTGTCACGGCCTGTGTGTGTGTGTGTGTGTGTGTGTGTGTGTGTGTGAAGGAGAGATGAGTTGTTATTTTCCCCCTCTGAACTCTGACCTTTGTGTTAGTGGAAGGCCCTCCGGCCTTCGACAGGAAGGAAGCCTGAAGAGCTCAACAAACAGGCAGTCCTTTGTTTCCCTCTCTCTCTCTCTCACTCTCTCACTCTCTCTCTCTCTCTCTCTCTCTCTCTCTCTCTCTCTCTCTCTCGCCTGACACTCACAGTGACTCTTTCTTTCTTTTTTTCTTTCTCTCCTGCTTGACCTACTTTCCGAAGAAAAGCCAGCGTTACTCAACGGTGAATATCAACAAACATAGCCCTGGAAAACATTCCGATATGGGTCGCTTTGGCGATCTGTAGGCCATGTTAGGAGGTTTACACCGTTTATCATAATAAATAAACTAAATAATAAAATGAATCATAAGAAACAATAGTTCACTTGTGTTGGTTCACTCACATGCAGTTGTCTCCTCTGTCGCAACACTTGTACCGCTGTAGGGCGTTCCCACAGAGTTTTGAGGAATTGTGTGTTGCATCATGGATAGTAAACACCTCATCACTCTTGATCACCCCCACAATACTCCTGATCCCATCCCATCACACCAGATAACTTCACCTATTTTATCACAGAAACATAGTGTGTGTTTGTGTGTGTGAGTGTGTGTAGATGAGTGCGCATGTGTGTCTTTGTGTGTTTGCAAGCGTGTGTGTGTTTGTTTGTGTGTGCGTGTGTATTGCTTGCATGCATGTGATTCAAGGCCTCTCTTTATCTGTGTGTACCATCATTTAATTTCAAACCCCCTTCACTGTTCTGCTGCACAGGCCTCAGCCAAGAGCCCTCCAAGCCTGTAGAAGAGGATGAATGATCAATGAAAAATGTGTTGCCCTCCGGCCTAAGCCCTTCAAACAGACTTTAAATATCTAATTCAATCTATTCATCTATTATTCAATGTGGGTTCTACTTTCCACTGCCCTTATCCTATCAATAGAAAAACGAGGTAACGGGCGGTGATGATTCCTGTGCTGTTTATTATGGGATGTTCTGTGTGACTGGTGCTTGTGGCGTCAGCAGCAAGTGTCCATCGCCAGGGCAACAGATGGAGACGAGGGCCGTGTGTGGGCATTGGTTCGATACGGAACGCTGAGGAACAAAGCTTTCAGGTGTGGTCGTCACGACGACGTGACCCATGGATGTTCCGCTCCTCTGGCTATAGGAGACCAGGGTAACACTCCTTCAGACCTACGCTGCTGACGCAAAGCGTCACCTTCAAGATGTTCTAATGCAGGAAGGAGATGCGCGATGACAGGGAAAATAGAGCAACCTGTGCAAGGTCTCTCCCTCCATTCCCTCTCTCGCATTCGTTCATTCCCTCTCAATCCTTCTCAAGATCCGAAGTATCCAAAAGGCTTTATTGGCAAGGAAAATAGCACAAGTTCAATTAATCAATAAAGGATACAAAATAATAATCTCACTATTTCCAGGGACTAGAGGCCATAGAATGAATTGTCTTTACCCATCTCTGCAAACATTCTCTCTCTCTCTCTCTCTCTCTCTCTCTCTCTCTCTCTCTCTCTCTCTCTCTCTCTCTCTCTCTCTCTTTCTCTCTTGCTGGCCACCGTCATTTGATACCTTGATACCTTGATATACGAAATATGGAGTTGCGATGACTGTTTTGTCCAGTCTTATCTGTATATAACAACTTAAAATCACGGTAGCTTGTACTGCTGGTAACGCCAGAAGCGGTCCAGTCTTGATTTAAAACAGTTCAAACTATCACTCATAAATTATAATCTTCATACTCTATTTAAAAGTTTTTATGTGCATGTGTCCATGCAATTTTTGCCTGTGTTCACAAAGTTTGTGTGTTTTCTGTGCATTGATATTGGCCTAAAAAGCCTCCCATACCTTTGAACTGTGTACCCAAATTTTATTTTATTTTTTTGAGGCTGTTGGTGATATCTCTCTCTCTCTCTCTGGGAGTGAGTCTCATTAAAAAAACGTCAACTCACTGTATGCCAAAGATAGTAGCCTTTAATTCATCAATCGTGCCTCTCCTCTTACACACACACACACACACACACACACACACACACTGATAAACACACATTTAACTCCCTTCCATAAGTCTCCCCCGACTTCTCAGAGGTAGGAAATAGAAAGCCTCCACGGTGTCTTGCCAGGGGAAAGCCAATAAGCCCCTTGACCTGGGAGCCAGACAGGACAGCAGCTAATGGCTAACAGCTAACAGCTAAAAATAGAGATGGCCATCTTTGTTTTGGGGGCACTTCTTCCTCAAACTCCCAGCTGTTTTAATTGGACTCCCAGGAAGGGACTTCATGTTGCCGTGGAGGGAAGGGGTGTATTGAGGTAACGCTTAACTGTTAGCGCGCACAATACCACACCTGTAGCCTGGATTTAGGTTGACCCCCTGACCTCCCCCCTGAGCCCTGTCCGTTTCCACGGAGAGGAAGAGGAGATGGGAACGGCATGCTTGTTCGTTGGGAAAGTGATGTCATCCCGCAGCCCTGGATGTGTTCATACAGATGTTTTCACCCTGTTGGTCCTGGAGTGAATCTGAATTCATGGTTGCAGTGCGCACAAAGCCTCACTTTTTTAAATGCTTAAGAAGTGTGTTTGTAATTGCTGCTAACCATTGTTGATTCTTTGCCTTACTTAGAGACACATTGGTGGGGCACATGAATGTATGCATTTAAACCAATCAATGACCATTTCCATTGTTCTCGTCTTAACTAACAGGAGATTGTAGTGGCCAAGGGTTTAAAGGTATTGTATCAACCTCAATGTCTGCAGCCTACCTTCCTTGAGCAAGATGTTGCTCAACGACCCCCCACTTACTCAAACATGTGTCTCATTTCACAGAAATCAGGATAAAAGTGATACATATAATAGCAATCCTAAATAATGCACTTCCCTCCTATGAGACTCACTCTCAGACTTACTTTCTCTTTGTCTCCGACGGGGAGGATATACCCAATATAAAATCATCAGTGTTGAGGATTTGCAGGGGTTAAGCACGCTTAGAGCAAGGCTTTTAATGTTGTGACGTCACAGTAATTAGTGGCCACTTTGATCCTGTCAAGCCCCCTAAGCCACCGTTCTGCCTGACGGCGCTCGCTGCCGGCTGTCTTCCTGACTTGTTCTGGGACCGCGGATGAGGATGCAACCTGGCGCCAACTGAACCTGTTGCTCAGCCCCGCATCCCGCAGCCAGCCGATAGCGGTCTCCCGCCGTGACTGGTTTCTACCAAACTGCTTCCCGTGCTGGCCGTTGCTTTTCTTTGGCTGCAGGTGATGCTTTTGTAAAAAAAAAGACACCATAAAAAACAAGGACAAAGGGGAGGTTTGAAACCGACGATATCAAGATGGCAGACAAGGAAAGTGTGGAGAAGTACTTGGAAAACAATCCCCAGTTTGCCAAAGAGTATTTTGACAAGAAGGTGAATGTCGAAGCACTGACGGCAGCCTTCGGCTCCAAAGTCGACGCCAAGGATGCCAACTCGTTCAAGGACATCACGGCCATCCAGGAGGCAGTGGTCATCTTTGAGCTGGTGCAGGAGATGCAGAAAGTGGGGAACATGGAGCAGTCCATGCACAAGGTCCTGCAGAGAGTGTGCTCCATCGTCCAAGCGGACAGGGTCAGCTTTTTCTTTTGTCGCTCACGAAACGGAATACCTGAGCTCACGACTTGCCTCTTTGACATCACGCCGACATCTCCGTTCGAGACCAACTTGGTGCACCCCCGGAGTGAGATTGTTTTCCCCACAGATATCGGAATTGTGGGACACACGGCGCACACCAAAAAGCCGCACAACGTACCGGACGTCACGAAGGTAGGCCTGATGCCTGTGGTGCACCAAGAGAAAATGTTCTCCCCGTGCCAACTTGAACTGTGTTTAAGTTGACGCTGTTCAGTATGTTTGCGTCTATTCATAATTCATTTGAAAGAACAATGAAAGTGTATATTATATATATGTGTGTATATTTGTGTTTGTTGGAAATGTGGCCTTTAGTGTTGAAATTCTACATAGAAATCGATTCCACCGTTGTTCATCAATTACATACTTTTATTGTCTTACTGTATAAAAGTATACATGGTATGTATACAAGGTCTATCCCATCATTTCAAATATACTGAATCTCAAAGTGACAAAGCCTATGCATTATATAAGCTAAATTAATTTGTAAGACCTAATACATTTAGATTCTGCCTCTCAAGTCAAAGAGAAAAGTGTTTGTTGCTCTCCCAAGATAATACATTTATGTGTATTCATATAAAAAAATACTATTAAATGTTATTAATATATTTCTTTTCTTTTATTATTATAGATACAATGGCACCAATAGTCTGGTGTCATTTGCACCAACTTACTTGGTGCAATACATTGCTATCATTATTGATACACTTCTTTACTTCACTTCTCTCATTTGGTTCAACATGAAAACAGAGAATTAGGAATTAACATCCTCTTGTCGTTACCTTACTCTCACCCCTCCTCACCCACCATGATCAAGAATTCCAAATTCAGCGACTTTGTGGACAGACAGACAGGCTACAAAACCAAGAACATGCTCACATTTCCCCTGATGGCCGAAAAGGAAATTCTGGGGGTTGTCATGGTGCTCAACAAAATCGGTGCGGACACCTTCAGCAACGAGGATGAGAAGGTAAACCAACCCCCCCCCCCCCCCCCCACACACACACACACACACACACACATTCACACACACACACACCACACCACCACCCCTAGCTCAGGTGGATGCTACGGTGTTTAATCTGAAACACTGTTAATCCACAGATCTGAGACGGACAGGAACAAACTATTAGAGGAGATCACTGGAGTCTTAGACTTGCTAAGCTGGGATCTCCGATACCGTTCCACAAAAAGAATCCCATTCAATGGAACTTTTTCCACTCAAAAGGATTCTAGAATCCAAATAATCTAGAATCTTTGAAAACTTTGACAACTTTCCCATCTCCATTAGCATTTAGAATGTATTCAGTGGTTTCCTTTAAGATTCTGGGTTTCCCCCTCCTCAAAGAGATTGCTCCACTCATGACTATAATTTCATCCCAAAACCAAAAAACACATCTCAGTGGCCATAGAAACTATTCCCCAAACAACAAGGTTGGTTATTGTTATTTGGGGAATAGGTTATATGGCCACTGAGACATGTTTTTTGGCTTTAGGATGAAATTATAGTCATGAATGGAGCAATCTCTTTGAGGAAACAGTGGAATCCTGCAATATTAATGTTCCCAGAATAATAATATAAATGGCACTTTTCAATGCACTCAAGTAAGGGCGTAGATTGTCATGGGGATCTTTAGTGACCACAGATGGAAGGACCTTGGTTTAATCCGAGAGACTTGCAAAGGACAGTCCCTGTTTGTCCTGGGGCATTGGTGATATAACAGAGGCTAGAGGGATGAGCGCACTGATGATTAGCTTCCTGAGAAAACAGCAGTGTGAGAGGGTAGCCATGGTGCTGGCAATGTACCAGCTTCATCATCACCACCATCATCAACAACATCATGACTACTACTCATTACCTAAACTAAACTCACTTTACTATACTCTGTACTGTAGCAAAATATGGTGGCACGATGGCACTGTGGTTAGCACTTCTGCCCCACAGTAAGACAGTACAGGGTTTCCTCCGGGTTCTCTGGTTCACTCCCATAACACAAAAAACATGCTAGTTAACACTCCATAACCAAAGCAGAGGCACGCTCTCTGGAGTTGGTTCCCCGGGCGAGACCCTGTGGCAGCCCACTGCTCTTAGCTCCTAGCAAGGAATGCTTAGTTCCTCCATTTTTACACAGCTTTATGGTTTCACAAGGCATGCTAACATAAGATGCAATGCAAAGGGTGTGAGACATGCAAAATGAAGATGATAAAACATGAAGCCATGATGTTGTTTAATCCAAACCCTGCCAAATTTGCGTAGATTTATTGTATTGCTTTTGAGTCAAAACTTCTGTGAAACCTGACAACAACCCATCGGCCATTTTGACAACCAGCATCAATTCTCCAACGTGAATCACATTATATTTTGGTGTGGCCAACTATCTTGCTATACATGACAAGTCCCAACCCCTGAGGGGGGGTCAAGGGGTCCAGCCTGAACATTGGCCTTTTGAAAGGGAGTCAAGGTCACTGTGCAGTTGTGTTTGTTCTGAAGGAGCTTCTCTCCTCTCGTAGTTCTTCCACAGGTACATGAACTTCGCTCAGGTCATCGCACTGCAGGAACACACAGCCTACATGTTCAACGTGGAGTCCAGGAGGAGTCAGGTACATTCCCAAACACAAACATATCAACACACACACACACACACACACACACACACACACACACACACACACAACACAATGACAACTACAATAAGCTCTAATTGAAATGCAAGTTATCAATTCATTATTTCTTTAAGTTCAGTATTTGTGACCATCAGTTCATAAACATGGTGGCGTTGTTCGATTTACTGTTACTATAAAACTATGCGTTAAATTGTCAGATCAGTATAGATTCTTTGGGTGATCATTCGTTTCATTTCCCCAAATTCCTACAATGGCCTCAATTCCCACTCTGCGATTCCCGGGCTAGGTGCTACTGTGGTCGGCCAGCAAGGTGTTTGAAGAGTTGACCGACATCGAGAGACAGTTCCACAAAGCCCTGTACACTGTACGAACGTACCTCAACTGCGAGCGCTACACTGTGGGACTCCTGGACATGACCAAGGAGAAGGTGGGTGGACATGAAGCTGAAACACAATCTGATCGGATGACTGTTATGTTGTTGAAGTTTTTTTGTTCATATTCAGCAAATAAAATGTGTTCTTGTTGGTGTTTTTCCTGCCTTTAGGAATTCTATGATGAATGGCCAGTGAAACTGGGAGACGTGGAGCCATACAAGGGTCCAAAGACACCCGACGGCAGGGTACATGTCCAAACTTCTCACACCTACCAGGGGTTCAGCCATCTTGAATTCACCTCAACTGCCAAACTGGCGCTTTCTTAGTTGCACTAAACAATGTTGATATTTTAATTAAATAAAGAGGATTAGAAAGTATGTTGCCTGAAAGGATTTTGATTCTGTCACTTCATGTAGTTAAATATATTGTACGGGTCACCTTTTGTTTTTACAGGAAATTATCTTTTACAAAATCATTGACTATTTGCTGGAGGCCAAAGAAGAAATTAAAGTCATACCGTGAGTAAACTCACTCAATGGAACCTATATAGGGTTTAACAGTTGAGAAACTTTAAATAACTGGATGTTGGTCTATGCATGGCAAAGTCTACTTTTGGTATAATCAAAGTCAACATGAATTATCATAAAACATTGTGAACGAAGACATGGTATAAAATAAATATATGATAATAATATAATAACTCTCTCTTCCTCTCCAGGGGTCCCCCAGCCGATCACTGGGGGCTGGTCAGCGGTCTGCCCACCTACGTAGCCGAGAACGGATTTGTATGTTGTTCATTTGAACTCCCTTCTCTCATTTTCATGATCAAAATGACTATTCTGCATCAATGATTGTATGAAATATAAAATATTTTATCATATACTAATAACACTGCATTGTTGTAACACATATCAAACATAACTTGTATGTATAATTAACATGTAATGTATGTATCATGGAATGAGATCTCTTATTCTGGGCTCATGTGATATAATTCTGCTTCCTGTGATGTCAATCCATTTTTCTGTAGATCTGCAACATGATGAATGTAGCAGCAGATGAATATTTCACCTTCCAGGTAAGTTTTACAAATATTTTGACTGTTCTATTCAATCAATTGTCACCCACACACACATACACATACACACAAACACACACACACACACACACACGCACACACACACACACACACACACACACACACACACACAAACCCCCACACACACACAAACCCACAGACATACACAAACCCACAGCACACAGCACACCACATAACGGTAGCAGTAATATAATGCATTGTTTGACTGTGTGTGTGTTCCAGAAAGGGCCAGTGGACGACTCCGGCTTTGTCATCAAGAACGTCCTGTCTCTGCCCATCGTCAACAAGAAGGAAGAGATCGTGGGCATCGCCACCTTCTTCAACAGGAAGGACGGCAAGCCCTTTGACGAATATGATGAGCAGATCACAGAAGTGAGCTCCCCTTTTCCCCATTTTAACTTCCGTTAAAATCATGAAGAGATGTGGTGAGACCTGACTACTATTGACTAGGATATTGACTGGGGTACTCAGGTTTCCAGGCCCCACTCCTCGTTGGCCTCTAGTGTGCTCTGCTGTGCTCTGGTCAGTGCTATACTAACCCCCCTCCCACGTCCCAGGCTCTCACCCAGTTCCTGGGCTGGTCTGTGTTGGTGTGTGACACACACGACCGTCTGAACCGCATGGAGTGGAGGAAGGACATCGCCCAGGAGATGCTTATGTGTCAGACCCAGTGCACGCCGGCCGAGCTGCAGACCATCCTGGTGGGCACAGTACCCGTAGACCCCTGCCTGGGTCCCCTCGTCTCCTCATCTCCTCTCCTCTTCTCAGCTATCTTTCCTCCCCCTCTCAGTCTCTCAGCTTTACTGTCTCCAATGTCATGTCCTCTTTTCCCTCCTTTTCTGTAATGTCTCCTAGGTTACCACCTCTCCTCCTCTCATCTCCTCTGCCCTTTTCTTCCCTCTCTCTCTCTCTCTCTCTCTCTCGCTCTCTCTCTCTCTCCCTCTCTCTCTCTCTCGCTCTCTCTCTCTCTCTCT
>JAOPUD010000070.1:15199092-15211856 GCA_027122715.1 Trisopterus minutus
TCTCTCTCTCTCTCTCTCTCTCTCTCTCGCTCTCTCTCTCTCTCTCTCTCTCTCTCTCTCTCTCTCTCTCTCTCTCGACTCTTCCCTACTGTCTCCCACCACAGTGTTTATAGTTTGGCTCTATTTGAACTTCACACAACAGAAACTCAATCATTGTTTAAGCCACCTGCTAGAAAATGCTAATTTACTCTAAGGACACAACCATGACCCATTCTCCCCCCCCCCCACACACACACACACTTGTAAGTATTATAAAGCTATAGGTTTTCTATACTCTTGAAGTTCAGCATGAATGAAGAAACAACTGTTTCATCTTTTTATCTCCACCAGAACACCAAGGAGAAGTTTGACGCCATGCCTGAGGACTGCGACCAGAAGGAGATGTACAAACTCTTGGTACGTTGGAGAACCAGAAACCAGAACCCATCCACACACGGGTGTATCTCATGTTGTAGTACAGGCACTGGCGTCCCTACAGCGCAGCCCAATGAATCCCTGCATGAGATACGCCACACGAATCAGCCCTGCTAGTGCACCGTCGCCTGCACAGGGTTAGCGCGCTAGTTGGTAGCGCTAAGCTACCAACTAAGCTAAGCTAAGCGCTCAGCTCATATTCTGACGCGTTCTGTCACCGTGTTTACAGAGAGCGACGTGCCCGGTGGCGACCGACGTCCACGGGGAATCCCTGCTCCTCTTCTCCTTCAGCGACTTCCCCTGCACCGAGACTGACCTCATCAAGGCCGGCATCCGCATCTTCTTTGAGCTCAACGTGGTGGAGAAGTTCAAGGTCCCTGCAGAGGTGAGGAGAGGAGGAGGAGGAGGAGGAGAAAGAGGAGGAGGTCAAACAGACAGACAGCTGGTCAGACAGATGTACTGAGAGAGTAAGACGGACTGACGGACAGACAGGTAGAGAGTCGGCCCCACAGATGGACTGACAGATTTATAGACGGCCGGAAAGTCAGCCAGTCAATCTATCATAAAGAACAGTACAGTCAGTCACTCAAGGCTGTATCCTTTCTTACTTTCTTTTGGGATTTAGACATCCTCTGTAACTCCAGTCTCTCTTCTCTATCCCCCTTTATTTCTCTTCATCCCAACACATCTCGCCCTTCCCCTCTCAGACCCTGACCAAGTGGATGTACACTGTCCGCAAGGGCTACCGTGACATCACCTACCACAACTGGAGGCACGGCTTCAACGTGGGCCACACCATGTTCTGTCTGCTGCAGGTACGACCCCGCCGTCCTTTATACTTCAAACTGTGTGTAAGGTATTCAACTACACTAGTCAGCCTGAAATACACCGCTGACCATAATTGGTCAACAAAACCACATGAACGATGTCTCGCCCTGACTTGTGTCATGACACAAAGAGGCCACACACCGCAGTGACTATATTGTGACTATACAGCGGTTGCAAAAATGCCATTTTAGTTTTCAGTATAATTATAAAGTATAGTCTGATGGTCATCACAAGAAACCAAAGTCTCTTTCTATCTCTATCTCACTCTCGCTCTATGTCTGTCTCCCTCCCCAGACGGGTCGGCTTCGGAAGTACTACTCTGATCTGGATGCCTTCGCCATGGTGGCGGCCGCATTCTGCCACGATATCGACCATCGAGGAACCAACAACCTCTACCAGACCAAGCAAGTCCCCTCCTGTGCATCGCTCATACATTTGACCACAGGATAGTCAGGTCTCATCTTTAAAGTAT
Organism: Trisopterus minutus; assembly: GCA_027122715.1. NCBI lineage: Eukaryota > Metazoa > Chordata > Actinopteri > Gadiformes > Gadidae > Trisopterus > Trisopterus minutus. The sequence continues at coordinate 15,200,807 of JAOPUD010000070.1, forward strand.
GTCAGGGGCAGAACAGGGTGGGTAAAGGTAGACAAGCTCAGAGTCATCGGCTAATGTAGTGGATGAACCCAGCTATAAGGGCCTGGGTTCCTTTCCTATCGGCAAACCTGCACCTCAGTGGCGTATAAGTGATGTTTATTCACTGTATGAAAATAATAATTGTCTTATTGATTTTATAATGAAACGTCATCAGGCAAATGCTATTGCATGTAAGTGTGAAAAGAGCTTTACAGGGCTAACCAATACTGTTGGACAGTGTAGTGATGAGGGTGTTCGACTCCCATGTCAACGGTTCTCGGTTCTTCATGCCCGTAACCTAACTTTTAGACATCCTAGAACAACATGACAACATGAACAACACTTAATTCACTGTCTATCCGGTGTTTCTGTGTGAAACAGCTACGGACCTTGGTTTGAACATATGTACTAACGGATATTTGGAGATGCATCGGCAAACAGCCTTGATCAAGTGAAATTCTAACTTGACAGAACCTGTTTGAGGCAGCCCTATAAACAGGCTAATCTCATCGTATATCATTCAGGGGAGAACCAAACCCCAACACCACTTAGACTGATGGCGACTAGATGACTCACTGTGTAAGTTAAACACATTGCATTCATCACCTCTGATTGGCTGACAGGGTTACTTGGTCACCGGGGCGTAAAAGGGGTGATATCACGCTACCAGGTTTGAGTGTGATGAGCCATTAAAAGATGTTTGAAAATCTGCCTTTCCCTGTGCCCTAGAGACATTCCTAGTGGGCGTGTCCTCCTAGTTGTATGATGGATAGATCAGCAACATTTGCTACAGTCCACTGGGTGGGCTGGTGGACTGATCTATCCATTATACATCTAGATGTACACACTGATCACTAGTGATGTCACTAGGGCCCAGGTGAATGGCTTTTAGTGGCTAATCCCACTCATACCTGGTGGCCTGGTATCAGCCCTTCAATGGAGGTGAATTGAAGGGGCATTTACGGGGGATCCAGCAGGCATGTCCCGGGACGTACAAAAACGTGAAGCATTTTTTGGATGAGGGTCAGGGGGTTTGTTTTTCCTCTAACCCTCTCCTAACCCCACCTGTAGGAGTGGCTCCCCTCTGGCCAAACTCCACGGCTCCTCCATCATGGAGAGACACCATCTGGAGTTCAGCAAGACCATCATGGCTGAAGAGGTACAGGCTTAAGTGTAGTTGTAGATTTATGTTGATTGTGTGTGTGTGCGTGCACACACGTACACACATACACACACACACACACACACACACACACACACACACACACACACACGCACACACACACGCACACACACACACAGACACAAACACGGATACTCTTTGTGAATATTCCTCCACACACACACGCAAACACATAGTTCTATGAACACACAAGCACACACAGGCATGTACTCATAAGAAACCTTTTCAGGAATTTTTCCTTTTACAAAGGAGCAGTTACCATTTTATTCATGCCTCATTTTAATTCATCATTCTTCTTGGTTGTTTCTATTTCTTGACCTATTCTTATCGTAGCACTTTATAAACTTTGTATTGTTATATTATGTTATATTATGTTGATCATTGTGTTATTGTGTGTTTAATGTGAAGCACATCCATATATTAAAATTGTGTTTCTCTTCCAGAGCCTCAACATCTTCTGCAACCTCCAGAAGCGACAGTTCGAGACAGTACAGCACCTGTTTGACGTCTGCATCATTGCCACTGATCTGGCGCTATACTTCAAGTAGGTACCTCACTTCCTGTGTCCTTCACCAATGGGGTTCCAGTGGTCCACTAATGCTGGCAGGTTATTGGTTAATAAGTTCAGGCTGATGGATCGCCGTTTAGTCACTCGGGGTGATTTCACACCTGAGCTGTTTGATCATCTCTCTACATCTTGTGAATTGTTAATGCTACTATGGCTATTTGACTGCTCCACCATGAGGGACTGATTGTATTATGTGTATGTAGGAAGCGAACCATGTTCCAGAACATCGTGAATGCCACAGAGCCCATGGAGGACGAGAAGGAGGCCATAGCATACGTCTCCAACAACTCCACCCGCAAGGAAATCATCATGTGTGTAGAAATACACCCGTGAACATCACATAAATATCTCATATATAACATAACAGCTTCTTTAATGAAACCTAAAAACATTGGTTCACAGATTTTATCCATGAGCTTGATATTACCTTTGATCAGTAGATTCATATTTTAATGTTTTATTTTCATTTTTATGTTTTCCTTACTAAAAAACCTGTGTGCAAATGTACAGTAGTTAATAATCACGGCCCTCTGTGTTGGATTGTACATTTTTTCCACCTCTCTCTTTGACTGTTTGCATTTGTTTTCTCTCTCTCTCTCTCTCTCTCTCTCTCTCTCTCTCTCTGTCTCAATCGCTGTCGTCAGGGCTATGATGATGACTGGCTGTGATTTGTCGGCTATCTGCAAGCCTTGGGAGGTTCAAAGCAAGGTATGTGCCCTCAGAAAGTACCCCCCCTGAAATGTGTACGATGCAGAATAGGTTGTATTCAGGTGATAATCTCTCTCTCTCTCTCTCTCTCTCTCTCTCTCTCTCTCTCTCTCTCTCTCTGTGTCTCTCTGTCTCGCTCCCCAGGTGGCTCTTATGGTGGCCGCTGAATTCTGGGAACAGGGAGACTTGGAGAGAAATGTCCTCGACCAGCAGCCTATTGTATGTATATTTAGTTTCTTCTCATTTTTCTACTCTCCTCTTCTCACTCCTATCTTCTCCTCTTCTCTTCTCCTCTGCTCCCCTGTCTTCTATCCTGCCATCCTACTCTCCTTTCTCCTCTCCAGATAAAATACAACACTCCACATCACGCTCACTCACATGTTTCCTTCTCTCTCTCTCACAGCCCATGATGGACAGAAATTGTGCAGAGCAGCTACCCAAGATGCAGTGCGGCTTCATCGACTTTGTGTGCTCGTTTGTGTATAAGGTAACGACACAGGAGATTTAAATGAATGCTTGTTTACACATTAAGGTCTGGTACCTAATGCTGAAATAGCATGCTGAAGAAATCCATACATAGACAACACACATCTTGAGAAATATTCTAAACGAATCAGATACATACACATATACAGGTTTCCGAAAATCTGCCAAGATTTTTTTCTGTATTTGTGGACATGAACAACTACGGCCTATGTTGTCCAGTTCCTCAGGTTGGATAAACAGGATGTACTGAACATGTTGACCTTTTAAAAGAATGTTAGCTCAATAAACATCCATAGCACATAACACTTTACACTCATAACATCCACATACACACAGGCACACACAACCAAACCACAACTTATGCACATACACAAAAAAGAACACATTCACAACTCCCAAACACCAACAGACATGCACAACTGGCACAAACAGAAAGACACACACACAACCACCACTTATATACATGTATGCACATGCACAGACACCAACAGACACACAACCACCACACACCCTAACACAAACCCAAATAAATAATAAATGAAGATATTATTATGCTCACACACACACACACACACACACACACACACACACACACACACACACAAACACACACACACACTCGCCCACAGGTACTGAAATGCATACTGAAATGTTCTGCTTCCTCCTGCGTTGTGATTGGCCAGGAGTTCTCCAGGTTCCACAAGGAGATCACACCCATGTTTGATGGGCTGAAGAACAACCGGTCGCACTGGGCAGAGCAGGCGGACGTGTACAACGCCAAGATGAAGCTCATCGAAGACGAGAAGAAGAGACTGGAGGACGCAGCCGGAGGGAAAGGTAAAGATACCAAGAGTACAACAGGAAAGGGGGCGGATGTATGGTGGATTGGTGGATGGATAGATGAATGGATGGAGGGGTGGATATTTGATAGATAGAGGGAATGATGGATGAAGAATGGATGAATGATTATGGAGCAATGGATGATTTTGAAATGATGAAAGAATGTTTTTGAGTCTTATGATGGATGATACTGAGTCAACAGATTTAACTGTTCATGCGGACCGTCATAAAGAAATAAAATAAAATCTTTCTTTCTTTGCTTCCTTCCTTCCTTCTATCTTCCGTCTCTCAGATGACGGTGGCAAGTCCAAGACGTGTACCATCTGCTAAAGCGTCTTGTCTTGTCTGCAGCCTGGCTGGTCTGAAGAGGCCCACACCAGCCTGTAGCAGTCCATTCTGGACCACCGCTCTCTAGACTAGTTGGATCTAGGCTAGGTTAGGCAGCTGGGACCTTTAGACCCACCGACCCCAGCCTGGGATCAGAGGGTCTCGTCGGTCTTGTTGGTGTTAGTCTAGCGTTGGATCCAGGGGTGGTTCTGATATTCTGGGTGGTCTGGATCAAGGAAGCCTGTCGATGGGTTTCGGAGTAGCGGTAAGGAGTTGGATCTTTGAGGAGGTTTTCCGACTTTCATTAAGACACACCCATTTATTTGGGGGGTTTTGTTGTTTTTTTTGAACACACACTTGCACCTCTTGAAGTGAGTGGGTACCTGGCAATTTTTTTTCCAATCGACCATATTTGTGAGAAGTTATGTATTCTCTATTTATTGACCGCTATCAATGGGGATTTACAGTCCCACCACCAAATCTGACTGAAACCCAAATCATGCAATTGCAAATACAAGAGTAGTTACAAACTAGATGTTAGAAATTCCCAGAATAGGTTGGATGGTTTACCTGCTACAATGACCAATGATTAGCCTCTTGTGTCATCCTTGGGGGTGTCGGAGGTTGGACAGGGGTACCGTACACCTACTGGGGGATTAACACTCCTAATTAAGAAATTCTGTATGGTTTTTAAACTCGACTTCAGAAGAACAATAACGGTTTGATATTCATGGGTTTGTAGATTTAGAAAAATAAGAAGAAACGGACTAGGAAGTGGCTGGAATGCCAGAAAATGCAAGCTAGCTAGCGGCTATAAACGGTAGTGGGTGGCAGGGGGATACGTTTTAATATGCAGATAAATCTATTTTTTTGAATATTTGTCTGAGGAAATGTTTTGTACTTTGTCTGTTTTTGAATGGGGAGCCAGTAGGGCTTGACAGTTGATCCAAATCGGTAGCGAGATTCAGGTCAGGTCAAGATACACACTTATTTGTAAGGTTCTTGCTAACCTTTTATATTCTGCTATATTGTAAAGCAGATAATGAGACAGGACTACAAAAACTTGCAATTTACATATATAACATTTATATGCAATGTTAGTCTACACTTCAATTCTGTAATTGTTACTTAAAATGTACTTAAATGTATATGAACTTCCAAATATTGTAGTGAAAAAAAAGAGAGAAAATACTTTTTGATTGTTAAATATCCATCGTGGGCACACATACGAACACACGTAATTTAAATGTGGACAAAAAGATGTGGTCTAAAATTTAGCTTTACGTGTCCAAGGCTAACAGGTCTAGCACGCAACAGGAGAGCTGTGTAGTTCAAGAAGATACAATTAGCTTTGAAGATCCACCCCAGCTTTAGGCTTTAAATACCCTGCCTGCAGAGAAGATAAGGGCTGACCTAACCCCAGCCTTATCATGTATGTGCATAGCAGTGGCTCCTGTGCTTGTTCCTCCAGTGCTAACGCAGAGCAAAGTTCATGACCTAATTACGCAATCACACAGGCTGTTTGTTTGCAGCTTGATGAACCATGAACCCATTGCTACGGTAAAGAGATAATGTAAATGTAAAACAAAAAAACAGAACAAATGTGGGTCTAGAGTACTCAAGGATGAACTGCGACTTTTATGCGACTTTGACCCCCCTGGAGTTATGCAACATGTCCGCCACTATAATCCACGGGACACCGATCAGAGCCTAATCCTATCACCATGGCTTTGAGGCTATCTTGTGTATCTAGTCCAGCTTGTGTTCTTGTTCTGGACGCAAGTGAGCCAAACTGCTAAAGGCTTTGTCTTTATAATTCGTTAGGAGTATATCGATATAGTAAATGGCACCTTTTAAAAGTGCCCTAGCTACATACATACACCTGTTTGTTGTCAGGGAATTACATTTTCCACTCAAATTTCAAATGAAGCAATTCTGGTTAGTTCTAAATGTAAATAAACATCTGATTAGGGGAGAACGAGTTTGAATTCAAACCCAACGCTGGGTTGGTTCGTGTAATGGTAACACGGCATGAAGAGAGGACCGCTATCTCCACATCGCCGACCCCTGCTGTACATTAATGTATGTTTCATCAGATGTAACCTGTATATACAAAATAAAGGAAAGGAAACGTACAATGGTGTCCATGCGTGTGTGGTGAGTCATCAGCCAGGCGGTGATCTTAACAGCCTTAAACAGGATCAGCCGTGTGGGAAAGCCGATTGGCTCCAGATCGCTGCGTCGTAAAGCCCGACCAAACCAGGCCCAATCAAAGGGACGGCTTCGCACTCTGGTGGTTGTACAATACCTCGCCGTAATTGTCACAAATAGAGGGGGCGGTGATGTCATCTTCCTGCTTCTGTGGAATGTGAGGCACCAATTGCCGCCATTAAGAAAGGACGTTCGTACTTGTGTCAAATATGTCAAATATGTGTTTGGTTCACCTTTGTTATCTTATGACCGTGGTTTAGATGTTGTTATGGTGATAAGTTTCATACTGGCTTGGATTTTGTTTGTGTTATCGTACTTAAACGCCAGCATATGCAGAAATATATACTTTAACAGACCGCTAATTATTTATTTACAATTACTTCTCAAATAACTCCTCCTACTGTCATTGACCATGGATACATGAGTGACCATGATGATGGAAAACAAGTCAGGACCTATTTAAACCAAACTACTGCCTGAATAGGTCCTGTTCAATACATCATCAGGGGTAAGGTCACAGAGATAGAAGCACAGGTTCTCCCTCAGAAGAAGAAAGTAATGTAAGGACAGTAAGGAGAAAGTAAGGAGAAACAGAATCGAGACCAGGAGGAGGACAAAGATATGTCAATTTCCTTAATTGAAGCTCATAGGGAGGTTAACCCTAACCGCTTGCTGTCAGGCCAGGATCCCGATGGGTCCTTGTCCAGGAGCACCCCTGATCTCTGTGGCCGTTCCTGTGACCACAACACACCCATATCTCTACTAGAACGTTGCCTGATAATCATCCATCATTTCTATTTCGTCCCTGCTCCCTGAGCCGTTTTCAGAAACGGAGCTATGTTTTTTCTGTCTAAAATCGATCCTGCCGTGCATAAAAGTTCTGCAGGCAGTGATACGACGACGTAACACTGCCTAAAATAAATAGATTTTATATTACTATGTTCACTAACACGTCCAGAACACACACCTCCTTCTGTTAGAACTGGACCAGAACACACACAACTCTTGTTTGAACGGGACCGAAACACACACACACAACGCTTTCTTAGAATATGTAGGTTTCTATCAAAGGTCTTGAATCCAAGTTTTAGGACTATTCAGAATTACATTTGACTTGTGGGGTCATTTGTTGTCTGACGAAAGTCAAAATTCTAAAATCTAAAATTGCAAAATAATGGCAGAAATTTTTCTGCCATTATTTAAATGTTTAATAATGTCATTATTTGATAGTGTAGTTTAATAAACCCTTTAATTAATTTCATTTTTGTGGAATTTATGTTTATTATCACACACACACACACACACACACACAGATAAGAGGCCCCAGCAAGGCCCATATGCACATACAGACAGACTCAGACGCCCTGATAGATAATCAATTAATTTATAAGAGCAAACCCCAGGCCGCTCCCAGAGGGTGGGGGTTCCACGCCCGCTTCACATGCAGGTTAATCCTCTGTTGGACGAGCTAAAGAGAGAGAGCATCTGATGCTTGCCAGGTGTTGCCTCTGACGCAGGTGAGGAGGGAAGCCTCCTGTGTGTGTTTGTGTATGTGTGCGTGTGCGTGCGTGCGTGCGTGCGTGGGTGTGTGTGTGTGTGATCTGAGAGAATCCAGTCACCAATAGGATTGGGGGATACTCTGTGTGCACGTCAGAATGTTTAGTTGTATGAAAAATAAATCCTTCATTTTATTTTTGTGGAATTTATGTCTGACACAGACATAAATAAAATATAACAAATAATATTGTGACAGAAGATGTTTCTTTCTTCTTCTTCTTCTTCTTCTTTGTGAAATATGAGTAGGACCCAAGAATCCAGCAAAGAGAGAATCAAACGGAGGAGAGGGTAAAAAACAGCCGTCTTTAATTGTTGTGAAACAAAAACAATCATGCGCTTACGCAATCACAAAACGGACAGAAATAAAACCACCAGACACCAGCGAGTCCCGGGTCTGGGTCTGGTGCCCAGGTCTGGGTCTGGTGCCCAGGTCTGGTGCCCGTGTCTTGGTCTGGTGCCCAGGGGGCCCCTCACATGGAGGGGGCCATGGGACTGGAGCCTCGGGGCCCCTAACAGGGAGGAGGCCGTGGGACTGGGGCCTCGGGGCCCCTAACAGGGCGGGGGCCGTGGGACTGGAGCCTCGGGCCCCTAACAGGGCGGGGGCCGTGGGACGGGGGCCGGCCGACTCACAGAAACATGTCCTCAAAGTAGTCGTCAAACTCGTCCTCTCTGAAAAAACACACGGGCTGTGGATCAGCACAGTGCTGCTACTGTACTCTATGTACTCAGTGCTGCTACTGTACTCTATGTACTCAGTGCTGCTACTGTACTGTATGTACTCAGTGCTGCTGCTGTACTCTTTGTACTCAGTGCTGCTACTGTACTCTATGTACTCAGTGCTGCTACTGTACTGTATGTACTCAGTGCTGCTACTATACTGTATGTACTCAGTGCTGCTACTGTAGGTACTGTATGTACTCAGTGCTGCTACTGTACTGTATGTACTCAGTGCTGCTACTGTACTCTATGTATGACAGTATTTATACTGTACTTTATGCATCAGCAAAGTACTTCTACTGTACTTTGTGAATGTACTCAGTTCTTCTACTGTACTTTATGTATCGTCCAGTACTTCTACAGTCCTTTATGTATGTACTCAGTACTTCTATTGTACTCTATGCATGTACTCAGTAATTCCACGGTACTTTATGTATGGCTATAGTATTTCTACAGTACCTCATGCATTTACTAAGTACTTCAGTACTTTATGTATCAGCGCAGTATTTCTACAGAAATATGTGGTATATGAACACACTATTTCTACAGTACTTTATGGTATATTTACACAGTAATTCTGCAGTTCTTTCTGGTATCTATACAGTATTTTATGCTATGTACACAGTAATTCAGCAGTACTTCATGGTATATGTACACAGTATTTTTACAGTACATAAGGGTCTGTACATGCTGCGTGAGTCAAGGGGCTGAAAAGACCCCGGAGGCTTAATGCTTATTGGCTGTAAACCTTTATGACACTAATCTCATAATCTCACCTTGACTTTTCCTCCACTGTGGGGGCGGGGCCTCGCCAGTGCTCCGCATCCGATTGGCCAGGCGCCTCGTCCGCGGCCTCTGTATCTAAAGGGATTGGTTCAGAGAGATGTCACTCACAATGGGTGGAGAAAGTCAAGTGTCGACTGTGTGGGTGTGTGTGTGGGCAGGTGTGCTGCACGGGGGAAACATGAAGAGATATGAGAGGCATTAGGGAGCAGACGAAGGCAGCGTTAGAGAGAGAGAGAGAGAGATGGATAGGGACAAACAAGCAGAAAGGGAGAGAGGGACAGAGAGACCTGCATGAAGCAAGGGGGAGGGAGAGAGAGAGGGGGGAGACGTAAAGAGTGAAGGATGGAGTGTATGCGGTAAATAGCTCCCTAGCCTGTGGGCTGAGACAGGTCAGTTAAAAAGATGTCATCACTCATCTATATCCCCGGGCGCTGACTCGCTGACACGCACACGTTTACAGAATGGAATGTGAACCCAACGCTCCCAGTCCATCAGACATTCTTCACTTTTACATCACTATTATTATTATTAATATTCAGAGGGTCCGGGAGAGAGTAAAAGAGACAAAGAGAAATATACATGTGGGATGGAGATGGAGACAGGAGGGAGGGAGAGAGAGACAGCGGGAGAGAGGAGAGGGTTGAGTAAAGACAGAACTGTCGGCATTCTATCGTTAATGGAGCCCCTGGGGCCTAGTGCTGTGTGTGCCTGTGTGCATGTGTGCGTGTGTGTGTGTGTGCGTGCGTGCTACCTCTGTCTGAGTCCTGTGATTCTTCTGCACTACTAGAGGAGGAAGAATCCCCTAAAGCAAGGGAGAGAGATTTAAAAGTTAAAAATAGAAGTATGGTCGAGTACAAAACATAATTCTATCTATTTGTAAATTAAACTGTGCTTTGTGCCTTTAGTTCCACCGTAAAACATCTACATTGAACAAGGCAGGTACAGAGGCCTTCACTTTGTAGAGAGGGGATCTTCATGAGGGGGGAGCACTCTCATACCTCTGGATTTTCTGTGGCCTTTGTGTTTGTTTTTCTTGGAGCCAGAAGACGACTTGGACCTCCTCCTACTCTTCTTCTCTTTCTTGGCCTTCTTCTTCGTTGGTTCCTGGTTCTCCAGCAGACTCCTCTTGGCTTCCTTCTTCTTCACCTTCACCTCTTTGCGTCTAGAAAGCACAACATACGACACTGTTGTTCCAAGAATACTTCCCTCCACTCAGTGTTTAAACCTCACTTCAGGTGCACTAGGTGCACTGCAAGCTTCTGTATTTCCTTTCCTTTCCTCTGATTCTGCTCCTGGTGAGATAATTGTAGGACATCAGGAAAGGATCCCGTATTTCATTGAACCCAGGAGGCATCATGGATGGAAGAGTATCAACTCTTGACAATGTATTTGTGATCATGGTACCATGATCACAAATCACACGTTGTTGGGAAATCAATATTATTCATGAGTACGGTTTATGCTGTCAATTTGACCCAGGACCCACCAAATATTTTGTTCAGTAAAATAAGCAATCCAGGTCAAAAAGTATTGCATGTAAATTGTTCATCGATACAGTCCCATTTGCAGTCCCTGAATATATTTATATATATAAATACATACGTGTGTGTGTGTGTGTGTGTGTGTGTGTGTGTGTGTGTGTGTGTGTG
>JAOPUD010000070.1:15240721-15254274 GCA_027122715.1 Trisopterus minutus
ACACACACACACACACACACACACACACACACACACACACACACACACACACACACACACACACACACACCAGGGGGTCATGGCCAATTGAATAAATCCAGTTTTTTTCGGTCTCACTCTTTTATACCTTCACACGTCCAGGTGGTCATTGTAATAAATCCTAAGCTTTATTCACTCTCGTACTCTCCCCCTCCCTCCCCATCCCTCCCTCCCCCATCCCTCCCTCCCTCTCCTTTTGTCCCATGACCACATTTGTCTGAAGTTACCGTACATTTCAAATCCTGCTCCCATCCCTCTGTGCCCTCCTCATCCTTCCAGGGGTGGTGGCGGTGGTGGAGGAGGCGGAGGGGAAGAAGAAGAGATGCCCGGGCCTGGGCTTGTTCTACGGCCTGCTGTCCACCGTGTTCTTCTCCATCATCGCCCTGCTGGTGAAGACCATCAAGGATGTACACTCCATCGAGATCAGCGCTTTCCGATGCTTCTTCCAGATGCTCTTCGTCATGCCCCTCCTCATTTACCACAAGTGAGCACTGTTCACGGTTACTAACCATGCAGCATGGAATGGCACATTGTACCTGGAATTGGCTGAAAAGGTGTGTTTCAATCATGTGAATTTGAATTTCAATAATGAGTTTGCCATGGTGGTACTTCTCAACCAAAAACCAGTAAAGAGTAACGATGCCAGCAGTTGCTACAACTCTGATTTGAATGGGGGGGACAGCGCCTGCTGAAGTTGATTCTCAAAGTGAAGGGATTTCATTATCAGGGGTATAACACATGGTCATTCTGTACAATCAGGTTTTTGCAACAAGGCAAAAGCTAATTCAAACAGGGACTCGCATAGCAAGAATAATAATGGAACAAAGAAAAGGGTACTCAGATAAGTACCGGTACTTCAAAATATGTTATAGGTAACTCATTTATCAGTACTTTGTATGAAGATATTGACTGATGATGACACTGGCCATTTATACCTATATTGTAAAGCATCCATCTATTCATCCACATGTCATCCATCCATCCCTCCACCCGTACAATCGTCTCTCCATCCATCCAGCCTTCCACACAGCATCTCGCAATATACATTCACTCATCTGTCTTTCCATCCATCTCTCTGGGATTATCCATCCACCCACCTTCCATCCATTCATGCTTTCATCAAACTATCATCCATCTATCATTTATTCCCCAATCTATTCCATCATCTCTCCATCCATCCGTTCATCCTTCATCACTCTGTCCATCATTCCATCCATCCAAAGGTCCTTCCATCGATGTATTAAGCCATCTGTCCGTCCATCCGTCCCTCTTTGTATCCATCCATCTTCCATCTGTCCGCCAGAACCGGGTTCTTGGGTCCCCGGGACAAGCGCATCTTCCTGGTCCTCAGGGGCTTCCTGGGCTCCAACGCCATGATCCTGCTCTTCTACGCAGTGCAGCAGATGCCCCTCGCCGATGCCACTGTCATCATGTTCAGGTGAGAGCCCCTGACCCTGACCCTGACCCTGACCACCTGACCCTGACCACCTGACCCTGACCACCTGACCCTGACCACCTGACCCTGACCCTGACCACCTGACCCTGACCACCTGACCCTGACCCTGACCCTGACCCTGACCACCTGACCCTGACCCTGACCACCTGACCCTGACCCTGACCCTGACCCTGACTCTGACCCTGACCCTGACCACCTGACCCTGACCCTGACTCTGACCCTGACTCTGACCCTGACCACCTCAAGGGTATCGTCTCCCTTCCTACATTTCTCCACCATAGAGTTGTTATGTGCACACGATGTGTGCACAAAGTGTGCATGATGTGTGCACAAATGTCTCACACAGAGCCAGGTGCTCATTCAACCACAACGGTATTCTCAGGTAGGTATTCTCAAAGAGCATTTCACTCACAATCAGCTGATGGATTAGCCTGACAGTACAAGACCAATTCGCAAATGTGTGTAAGGCTGGAACCTCTGGATGCAATTGGAAAGACCAAAACTAATCAGAGAAACAATTAGTGTCACATTAGTGACACATCAGTAGCAGCCATCTTTCTTTTCCATGAGAATGCCTTAATGGCACTCCCACAGGGATTATAACCTTCTCTAAACATTTACTTAAACTCAACCCTCTCTAACCTTATACCTAAATGTAACTATCCCTCACCTAAAACATATCCTTTTAGAACCGTAAACCTCAAAATAACTGCACAACATAACCAGAACCTTTTAATACTGATGGGTCCACACATTGATATGTTTTCATCACATGCCTGGCTGTGTCTGTTCAGTCCCTCCCTTGTTTATCGTTGGTACTCCTTCCTGGACTATTGTCCTTGTGTAATTTCCTGGTTTGAGAAAGAATCCATTGTCTGTTTCCAACCACGCAGACCAGTAACAAGGAAGACCTTTAGAGAGGAATGAGCAAGGAAAGCAAGTTTTTATCTCCTCATCATAAATGTATGCAATTCATGCATTTCTAGCCACCTTTTAACTTTTCTCTCTTCTTTCCTCACCCTACTCCAACTCCACCTTCACACCTACTTGTACCACAACCCTCACACCAATCCTTACCCCTTCCCCGACTCCCCCCTCCCCACGACCCCGCCATGACCCCACCATGACCCCACCCCGCAATCTCCCACTACCCGTCCTCAGTAGCCCAGTGTTCACCGCCCTGCTGGCGTGGATCTTCCTGAAGGAGAAGTGCACCTTGTGGGACTGCTTCTTCACCGTCTTCACCCTGACGGGGGTCATCCTCATCGCCAGGCCGCCCTTCCTCTTTGGGGAGCGCCCCCCAGGCATCGAGGGGAACTACACCAACCACATCAAGGGCACCATCGCCGCCTTCGTCGGTGAGTTGGCGAGAAGGCTGCCCGGCGATGTGGATCATTGCGTTGATAATCATGAGGAATTTTACACTATATCAATGAATGTCACTTGCTTATGAGAGTCTAACCTAGGGTCATTACATTGAAGTATCCAGAAATGAGGCAATATAGTTTAAGCAAGTTTAACTATCTAGTTCAAACCTCATATTGGGATCATTCTTAAAGAGACTGTGAACCCAAAGTCATTTTATGTTGGTTTTATACTTGGCAATATGTCTTATATGATGTCCAATATAGTAATATACCATATTGTCACTAACAATAAGAACATCATTAAGAGAAAAGGTGCAAAATCCAATGTTTTTTTCTACACCAACACGTTCTAGTGTGACACCGGCAGCGAGGTGTGTGTGGATGTGTGGAGCGCCGTCTGGGCAGAGATTGATGTTATACTTAAAGTATCAAATTCAGGGGGTTCACTTCACCTAAACGGCATATCTTCTCATCATGATTTATTCCCGATAAGTTCAGTAAGTTTTTTTAGCTCTTAAACCCCATTTTCCAATGTTGCCCCAAGTTGCAGATTTTGCCAACCAAAAAAGTACCCTAAAAGCCACCAACACCCACCGATGGATACAGCACACTGCTTGTGGGTGTTTGTTCGTTGACTATATATAATATAGTATAAAAGTTGACCAGCGCTCCGTCCTCAGGGGCCATCGGGGCGGCTTGCACCATGGTGGTGCTGCGCAAGATGGGCAAGAGCGTCCACTACTACCTCTCGGTGTGGTACTACGCCGTCATCGGACTGGCCGAGTGCCTCATCGTGCTCACGGTGTTGGGGCAGTGGGCGCTGCCGCCGTGCGGCCACGACCGCTGGGTCCTCATGCTGATCGCCGTGCTGGGCATCGCCGGCCAGAGCTTCCTCACCAAGGCCCTGCAGATCGAGAAGGCGGGCCCGGTGGCCCTCATGCGCACGCTGGATGTGCTGCTGGCCTTCATCTTCCAGTTCATCTTCTTCAGCCGGGCGCCCACCTGGTGGAGCCTGGGCGGAGCGCTGTGCGTGGTGCTCAGCACTGTCGGCGTGGTGCTCAGGAAGTGGTACCGAAATACTCATAAGTGATGCGGCGGCGTGCAGCCAAAGTGACCAGAGAGTAGTGCGGCCAAGGCAAGCGGTACCTGGGAGGAAGGTGATCTCGGAACGAGCGCAAGTTACGTGACGTTACGCACACAAGCGAGGAGTGAGGCGGAAGCAATACCATAGAAGACCCTTTTAAAACAAAGTATTCAGGTAGTGTCTTTACATTCACGAACGATATCGATAGTTTACTTTTACTCTGTTCTTATTTTTAAAGTGCCTTGATCGTTGAACTGTACTATCCCTGGTCCAAATCGTTGAGAATCGCTTTGTGTCTTCAATTTATAAAATAATCTAATGAGAGACTGCAAATATAAAGTATTTATATTTATTATCTTTTTTCTTAGCAGATGATTATACCTCTGGTTTAAGGTGTATTATTTTTTGCAATTGTATTCATAAAATGTTCTTATCTACGTTTTTATTGCTTAAAACCGCAATGACCAAAAAGTTTAAAAACAGGTCAATGTTGAAAACATTAGTTTTAATGTGCCAGTTAGTTTCTTACTGTACTTTCGATTCTAACATTGTGAAATTCATCTGAATACCTTTTTTCTTGGAAACCAACCCCTCCCATTGAACTCTTAAAGTACGTCCAACTGTAATAAAAAGTGACCTAGTGCCAGATAAAGATTAGACGATATGTCCTCTGTCGGGAGGCCAAGATAAGTGAAACCAAAGTTGTGATAGTATTAATAATTAACTAACCTAATAATTAAAGCGGTGCTATCATGTCACCAGGTGTAATTAGCCATTACAAGCTATTTAAAAATCTGCCTTTCGACCTGCCTAGTGACATCACTAGTGGGAGTGTCCACCTAGTATGCTGGATAAATCCAGTGGACTGTAGCAAATGTTGCTTGTCTATCCATCAACGGCTTGTAATGGCTAATCACACTCACACCTGGTGGTATGATAGCACCTAATAATGTATAAAGGAGTTGCATACACAAGCCTCGAAACCTTTTTTATTTTGGTGAGACACACAAATTGATGTTGTTGAATTTCCAAGTTGAAAACGTATTTGAATAATACACGAAACGAACGCTACATTCGCATTCTTTGTGCTTTGCTCTGGTAAAACCATATGATTCTGTCCTTTTTTATGTAGTGCTACACATTTGAACCAAAATTCTCTAATCTTACCTAAATAGCTTTAAATAAGTGTCTATCTTAAATGAAAGAAAAACAATCATATTTAATTTGATCTGAACAATTTATTGTGTATTAGATTTCACAACTTATATCCTTTCAGTATTTTCAGTAAACTTCATAGTTGCGCTAACAAGCACTAGTTATAGAATCTAAGACAGACATATGTGGAAACTCAAATTATTCATTATAATTCATCTAAATTGATAAGCATTGAGAAGGTTTTATGTCAAAATAAATGCAGCATCATAATCAGTTTAGTTGCGGTTTTAGTTACTTGAAGATCACACTAAAGTGATGCAGTGATCGAAGTACAACAGTAGAAGGAAAACATTTGCAACGTTGTTATATATGTATAAACATTCACACTGGAACACTAAGCTCAGCTTCATTGTGGAGTCTTGACAACACCGATAAACAGACAACCGTTATTTTTTCTGTAATATTACCTCAAAGGAAAGACATTTTGCTCATGGTATTTATTTGACCTTATTCACAAAACATTTGAGTCCTATTTGTATGTAGTTTTAATATAAGGGCTGTATAGTTCATCATCTTTATCGTATTGAAATGTATTTTCTGTGATCTTCAAAAAATCTATTTCTGTGATCCAGTGTTTTAATACATTAATATTTCAGTATATTTTTTTATTGATTAAGAAAGTTTACTAATAAGCTAAAGAGCTAATTTTAAAGAGTAACCAAACACAAAAAAAGCAACCAGCGCGACAGTACCACCTCTGGACTCACAGGGTATTGCCGTTGTTGTTTTTTATCTTAAATCTATGCCATCCTTTTATTATTTGTGCTATTGAGTCAGAAGGGGAAGGAAAAATCCTGATTATCCAAGATTAGTAATTCATTGCATATCTTATAATCACCGGAGGCTCCTTGATTATATATGGGTGAATTTAGATTGTATAATTGTTAATGGTGCTTCAGCTTTTTGAGAAATTAGATATTTTATTTATAAGGTAACGGTAAATAATAACTTTATATTAAATGCTTTTCCCCACTTCACAACTCTATAGAGTTGACAATGGTTTTCCAAGTGGTTCCTAATGGTCTTAAAGTCCATAGCTCCAACTTGAACTTGAACTTTGAACTGTCAAATGTAATTATGTGTGGATTATGGCTCTTGGAGTGAGTTTTGTTGAAATGGTAACTCACTGTGATAATTTTTAGATTCTTCTTTTGAATGTCATTCAGGAATCAAACTTGAACTCACAAAAATGTGTATATCTGCTTTTTCACACACATTCCAAGCCATCAGGATCCGCCATTGAATTATTAATCAAAAAGTACAACTTACCTGGAATGTGCTTTTGGAACTTTTGGAACAAATTTCCAAAATCAAATGAAACCCCCTTTAATGCTCAATTTAAAGCACCTTCTTCAAAGAGTTATGTTTTTACAACTTGAAGTTCAAATGTGGCTTAAAAGATGTCTACCTGTGCACTATGCAAGTAACTTATAATGTGTTTCTGAATATTTTGGTTGTATTCGGTTTCTTACCTAGTTGGCTTATGTAATCATTATACAGCTCTTAATTCAGTTATTTTTTGCTGCATTGTTTATTAATAGCTTTTATTTACTGACACTATTTTTGACAGCTGGATATTTATTCCACAGTAGCTGCTCTACAGTACCTTATTCATGGTAGCATTGTTATGACTTTATATCAAAGTTATCCGTTCCTTTCACAGAATTTACTGTTAGCATTGTAGTAACAGTTTATCCACATTTTTGAAGCTCTTGTATGGCATTGATTTTAGCTAAATGACTTAAAAAATGAATTAAAAAGTAAAAGTAATCAGCCCCTCTTGTATTGATATACATTTGGTTCTAAGGGAATTGCTTCCTTAGCTTGTTCAACTACCAACAAGCCTTATATTTAATCTGTTTTTTAATATTTTTGTATCCATCCTTTAAGATTTTTTATTTTAGTGTGTCTATATTGTCTTAGATTTTAAATATATTCTCAGATGTATATATTTCTACATGGTGATAAGGATTTTATTTAGACATTACTGTGATTCATGAATAAAATACACATAATTTTGTACCTGTATGGTTCTGTGGGTTTAACTATATATATATCTCAAATATACATTGTACATTTCTACATTACACTAATAAATGGAGATTGCGTTGCCTGACTTCAATCCGGGTCTCCAGATCTGATAACCGACACCTCTCTCCTGTACTCCACCTAGATGGCGGCTAGGTACTGCTTGGGGGTTATATTGTTGACAAGTAACAATTAAACTGATATCCTTCATGACCTAGGAATAAAAGGTTCCCATGGAGACCACCCCCATCCTTGATTTGACTGTACTGTTAACTCAGATAATCACTTACCAACACATTCCCTAACCCTAACTATCACTGTTGAGGTGATATGCTCTCAGTTTAGGAATAAGAAATAAGGCCCCTGGCCCAGATGGGATCATGCCGCGTGTTCTTAAAGTATGTGCTGAACAGCTGTGTGGGGTGCTACATGATACGTATTCCTTGTCTTCCAGCAATCTGGAAAAGTTCTTGTATTGTACCTGTGCCTAAAAAACCTAATGCACACCTATTGCGTTGACCTCACATGTGGTGAAATGTTTGGAGAGGAATGTACTGGGGGACCTAAGGGCTCAGGTCAGTGCCTTTCAGGACCCACTTCAGTTTGCTTATAGGGGGGGCGTAAGTACAGATGATGCACTCCTTTACTTGTTGCACAGGGTTCACAGTCATCTACAGCTTTCAATACTCTACAGCCACACATTTGAGCTAAAAAGCTTTATGGTTATAATCGTCACAATCATCTACTGTTGCATGGATTACAGACCACCTCTCTCAGGCCTCAATATGTGAGGGTTCACGACACCAAGTCTGATATTATCACCACTATAGGCACCCCAGGGCACAGTTTTATCACCTTTTTATTTACACTCTATACTGTATGTCTGACTGCACACATAGCAGTGAGTCCTGTCACTAACAGACGTTATCTCATTTTAAATATAGTGAAAACTAAGGGGCTAATGTTTGATTTAAAAAATTAAAAAATTGAAGTAGCCCGTACTATGATTAGAGGTTAGCCAGTTGAGGTATTTGAGGAGCGAACAGGCTTAACAAACTCATAAGAAAAGCAGGCTCCATCATTGGCTCATGCCCAAGTTCTGTGGAGGAAATATTCGAAAGAGGGTGATGAGGAAGATGAGGAGTGTGTTGTAAAGGGATGACCACCCTTCGCAGATCGTCTTCAGTACGTGTGGTAGGAGCAAAAGGATCCTTCTACACGGGTGCTCCTCTGAGACATTTAGGAGGTCCTTTGTTTCCACAGCAATCAGACTCTTTCATAAGAGCTGTTGACCATATATGATGTGGAGATTTATTTTGTTGGTATTGCTGTGATTATTGTGTCCTTACAGTGTCTATGTGGTGCATACCTATCTCTTTGTTTCTGTATTATACTGTGCCCTGTCTTGATGTATCTACTGTCCTGTTGATGTATGTTGTTGTGTGTAGTGGCTTGGTGGCAAAATAATTTCCCCACCCTTTGGGTTTATTAAAGTGCAATCAATCTGACTTAAAGCTGGGAAGCCAGGATGTATAGGGTATATATGGTAATCCACTCCTGGTCTCATACAGACTCAAATCCTAATTGTTGTTTTTTAGAAATAAACAAAATGCTTTGAAAATGTGGACCATCTACTTCATCATAATTATATCCAGGTTTGGTGGACTGCCCCTCATTAAAAGCGTCCCGGAGCAAGGATATCAACTCTGATAGTGCTTGCATTGTGTGAGTGCCCCGAAATGGTCTTTTCTCTTCCACTAGAGGGCGGTAGAGGTAAGCGCGTGGACGTTTCTGGACCGAATCTGTCCTCCAGCTTTCACCAATTACAAGACACATCCACGATGTGTTGGGACTAGAGTCACTATAGGGTCACTAGTCATGGCATGTCTACACACAGCTTTGTTGTACAGACCGATTGTATAGACCTACATAGCCCGCCCTGAATCTGATAATATCAAGGATATTCATTTCATTAGTTAAATAAACTTTTAATCGTTAATTGTTTAACTACACTTTTAATTACCACCGATTATAGACAATTCGATGTTAGAGGAAAGGCGATGGCACAAAACTTGTGGTGCGAGTTATTTGAGACA
Organism: Trisopterus minutus; assembly: GCA_027122715.1. Lineage (NCBI taxonomy): Eukaryota > Metazoa > Chordata > Actinopteri > Gadiformes > Gadidae > Trisopterus > Trisopterus minutus. The sequence continues at coordinate 15,250,007 of JAOPUD010000070.1, forward strand.
TTCCCTTAGGCCAGGGAATTCATTTATTCAGCGCATAACACTTCGCCTCTTACTCACTCCATGCTCTTGCATGATCCACCCTAGTGGTAACGAAAAGAAAAAGAAGAAAAAAAGACAGGAGGTCTGGTCTGAACCACAGGAAGAGAAAAGAGCTTTATGGAGTTGCGTGGATTGCATGGTTGCATGTTGAGCAAGCGTCTCTGAAGAGGGGCTATTCAGCTGTAGGACCTGGAGAGGAGAGACCCTGCAGAGCTCAGGACGTCCCGCCACAGGATGGCCGCTCTCACAACACGATGGATAACGTGGGCAAGCCTTTTGATTTGGATTGGAATAACAGGCGTCTGTGGTAAGTATATATATTTTTTATAAATTATTTTTGCCCTTTTATAGGCCTGTTGGGCTAGGCTTATATAGGCCTGTTTTAATGTCATGTTTCCTAGTGTTTCATGATTAGTGATCAAGTTGCATGGGATAAACCAGGGGATATCATCATTTCGTCAACGTCATGTTTATCGTCGACCACATGATAATAAATGCTAATCCCACTGGTCAACTGTTGACGTGTTGATGCTGGTGTCGCAGCTGTTATTATTTTAAAACAAACAAACAAAAGCTATAGGATTATTTCTAGCAATGTTAATAACACTACAGAAACATTTTCTATGTAGGTCAAACGTTTAATACAAGCCTGTCCTGCTGAACAAACGCATATTTCAATGATGAATATAGTATATATTTTTTCCAATTGTTGCTCCAAATAAAAAAACAGCGACATCCATAACTCCAATGACCAGCCTTGGTTTGGTTGCAGGCTCCAACGTGTGCACGTCCAGAGGGGCCAGCACGTGTAAGCAGTGCCTGGCCGTGCATCCCAGCTGTGCCTGGTGCTTCCAAGAGGTGCGTGTACAGCAAGTCTGCCACAGTCACTTCAAAGAAAGGTTTTGAAAATCCGAGTTAGGTACTGGCGCAGAGTGGCACAGCATCGGTGCAGGGGAGAATTATGTACACAGATTGGAATTTCCTTTCAAGTACTGATTGACCAAGAATTCACATTCACATCTCATCTCTAATCCACATCCCCGTTAACTTGTTGCTGAACTCTTGCTGTCCAGACACATGAATTATTCATTTAGAAGATTTAGAAAGAAAATAGAAGGCATAAAATTATTCAATAGGCCTACAGTTCCAGGAGCTGCAGTAAACATTCAGCTCTCTTCTCACTCCCTTATCAGTAGAAGGGTTGCATTTGGCTCACCTGTGATTGTCAGGCATGATAAATCACAGATCAGGAAGAGATGCTCTGTCAGAAATGAGCCGGGAATGGTCTAAAAACAAACTTGTCTAACTAATATTTGACGGATGGCTTTAACATTTCTAAAAAAATAAAAAAATATTTTTCAAAAATAAAAACTCTTAAATCTTACTTACAGCATCTTAAAATAAGATTAAAGAAAATGTGTGCCAACTATAAACACCATAGCAGCCTTGGCCTGATCAACCCATTGTTCATGTTCTTCCCTCTCACCAGGAATTTGGGCAGGGCACCGTTGGCTCTTCGCGGTGCGACCTGAAGGCTAAACTCATCGCTGCGGGCTGTGCTCCCACAGGCCTGGAGTCCCCCTCCAGTAAACTGCAGGTGGTGGAGGACCGGCCCCTGACCCGCAAGGCAGCGGGGGCCACTAAGGACGTCACTCAGATCCAGCCTCAGAAGGTCCACATCACCCTCAGACCAGGTGGGCTCTCCCTGTGTCAAGCCGTGGGAGGCTTGGTGGAGCTGCCAGTTTGAGAACATGCTATTGAGTTCTATGCAGGCCATAGAGTCCATAGAGTCACTAATACTCAATGTGTGTAGTACCAAACAGAATAAAAAATTATATGTAGGCTACTGGATTGTTAAGATATGATCTATATGGAATGCATATTAGTACATATTGTAAGCTATTGTATTCGTTAATTGTTTATTTCATAATATTTGTTGCATAATGCCTGAAGCAATACCAGAAACGGTCGTTGTTTCCTGTTTCCAAAGTACTCAGACCTCGCTGTTTCTCCCTCTCCTAGACGATGCCAAGCGTTTCCGGCTGAAGGTCCGCCAGGTGGAGGACTACCCGGTGGATCTCTACTACCTCATGGACCTCTCGTTCTCCATGAACGACGACCTGTTCCACCTGCGCTCACTGGGCAAGCAACTGGCAGTGGCTATGAACCGCACCACAAGCAACCTGCGCATGGGCTTCGGGGCCTTCGTGGACAAGCCGCTCTCGCCCTACATGTACATCTCCCCCGAGGCGGCCGTCAAGAACCCCTGTGTCATGTGAGTGTTGATGAGCGCCATAGGGGCTTCAATGAGTACCATAGGAGCCTCCAGGGCCAACAATACTCCCAACACAAAAGCATCTTCTTCTTCCATGGATCCTTGTTCTTCCATAATCATTCTTCTACCACAGAGCCTTTCTTCTTCCAAAGTGTTTGTCTCCCATAGTATTCTTTTTCCATAGATCGTTCTTCTTCCACAGATGGTTGTTCTTCCGTAAGCATTCTTCTTCCAAAGTGTTTTCCATAGTGTTCATCTTCCATCGAGCGTTCGCCTAGAGCAATCGTCTTCCAATGAACATTGATATTCCAGAGAGCGTTAGTCTTCCATAGTGTTCATCTTCCATAGTGTCTCCCATAGTGTTCATCTTCCATAGTGCATTTCATCCTCCATAGTGTTCATCTTCCATATTGTTCATCTACCATAAGAGTCTGTCTAGCGGTGTGGTGGTGGTTCCATGACTTGTTCTGGGATTGAGGTTTTCAATGCCAGTGTAACTGATTAACGTCTCTCCCAATGCCTCAAGAATGGTGTAACTGCGGACCTGAACATGGTTAGGTCAATAGACATTTGAATAGTACATTTTGTCAAAGAACCATTTACTATTTAGTTATTTAGCAGTCAGAGAGACACTTACTATTCACTCAGCAAGCAACTCCTGGACATCATTAAACTATTAGATTTCCTAGCACACAGTCCATTCCTGGAGAACTAACGACGTGTCCTCCATTCTGGGATGAGGTCATGTCTTCCCACCTCACCTTTAAGATCCACAGCTCTCGTTAAATGTGTACAAATGCTGGCGCTAGTGCTTGGTCAGCCCCTCTGACTCAGAGGCTGGTAGGTGGGTGAGAAGTTAAAGAATGTTCCCCTAGAGCAACCCTGGATGCAACCCCACCCCTGAAGCTTTGGTTCAGGTTGTTTCGGAGCCTTCTAATGTCCACCTTCTAAACACTGTCTACAGCCCCACCACACCCCTCTCTTAGCCTTGCGTCAAGCCAAGATCTGTTCATCAGATCTCGGCAGGGTTACTAGGTCATTTCAATTGTATTTGTTTAGCCCTTCAACCTAGGTACAGTCTCTAAGAGCTTAACAAGACAAATATTTGTGACACCCCACTGACCCTAGAGGGCAAGAAAAAGTTTCCAAGGAAGAAATCTAGAGTGGGGGATCCAGGGATGGTCAGGAGGGCAATAGGTGCCATAATAGACATACATCAGACCAGATCAGATTCAACTTTATTGTCATTTAGTTCAGGTTCAGGTACAGAGCCAATGAAAGGCAGTTGACATTCAACCAGAAGGGCAAAAGAAGCATTAAATACCAAAGTGCAGCTTGAGTACAGTATTCTGTGCAGTTATGTAGACAATAGAGATGAATTATGTACAGTGTATATTTATGCAGTTATACAGTTATAAGTGCTAGACAGGAGGTGTAGTTTTGTTCAGCAGTGTTACAGCCTCTGGGAAGAAGCTTTACCTGAGCCTGGTGGTGCAGGAACATAGGCTCCTGCAGTGGTGTACCCAGAAATGTCCATATGGCACAGAAAAAACTGGCGGGCAAAGCCAATTTGATTGAACATAAGATAGGCCTAGATCAGATGCAACATACAAACATCAATCAAAGGCATGTTATATTTATGACATAAAGGTGGAATTTATTAACGGCATTTGGTCACAGCTGACAAATTACGCAGAGACATTTTAAACTTCTTCAATGCTTACTGTCACAGCTGACAATTTGCCGTTAGGCTAAACATTTTAAACATGCGCAAAACTGCATGAACATAGCTTTGGTGCGTCATCACATCAAATTAAAACAGATTGGCCATATAAGACAAGCCTACTGCAAAGATGAAAACTTATCACACACAAATGCAGAGAGAGAGAGAGAGAGAGAGAGAGAGAGACAGAGAGAGAGAGAGAGAGAGAGAGAGAGAGAGAGAGAGAGAGAG
>JAOPUD010000070.1:15316277-15330790 GCA_027122715.1 Trisopterus minutus
CGATCTCCCCCTCCACCCTCTCTCTCTTAGTCCCCCCTCCACCCTCTGTCTCTCATAGTTCCCCACGTTGGGTTTACCGCTGTAAATAATTCTAAATTACATTTTTTATTTGTAAAGAAAAATGATAATCCAGATATGTACACACAATTTATCCTAAAACAGTAAAAATGTTGACTCTTTTTTGTAAAAGAATTGTAAATCTAGAAGTGTGTTAGTCAAATAATTAGCTTGCTGAACTAAGCGCTTTCAGCAAGCAAACACTCCAACACACAGTGCCAGTAATGCCTACAATTCAGGCATTTTTTTCAATAAATGAAGAGTGGAATCTTGTTCTTCCTGATATTCACTGTTTGATTGTTTTTTTTAATCACAACAGGATCAAAGCATTCCCTAGCAAATTATTCATCTATCTCCAAATAAATAGAGAGTGGACAGAGTAATTGATTAATTCCAAGCAGACAACAATAGGCTTATTTTCCCAGAGTGGTGTAGCTACTTAAGTAAAAGATGGTTCTGTAGGCACACCAGTGGCCATAATTATCATCAGGAGTTACTATTACACCTTAGTGATAAAGGTATATGATCTTTTATTGACAGACGGCTGTATGATCTCCCTTGTTAGAGCAATAAATTCACAGCACTGAGGTTTGATAATCATATGGTTTAACAGATCCAGTCCGACCCTGTAAAACCTCAAACACTTTCGATTTTGTTTGTCACACTTGTTCTGCGAGCACTAGTTGCAGTAGACAAGCACACCCAGTGTGCACGGTGGCTTTTATATTCTATAAATGTCGGCTCCTGCAGGTTGCTTCATGAACGTACAAAGTACAAATTACAGACGCAAGACCATTGTCCATTGTTCTGCAGCTGAAGATGTAAAGTAACTTTCCACTGATGAACAGCCAAAGTCCCTGATTTATGCTACGATTCACATAGTGAACCAAGATATAATGATATAGTAACTATGCTATTAATATGAAATACAATTGATTAATCATATTTGATGTGAAATGCATCACGTGTGAACTAGACAACTGCCGTCGGTGGTTGAAAAACAAACACTCATTCTCACCATTATATCATACATTGTCATTGTTAATGACAATGTATGCCTTTTGGTTGTTTGCCTGTCCCTTGGCCCAAGGTACCCCCATATGTGGCTCATGACGTGACAGAGGTTTGGAAACCCCTCATCAAGTTTTTCCAGAGCTTGGTTCATGCTTAGAGAGCTCGGCATATTTGTGAACATTAGTGAAGGATGTGATAAGAATACCTCTAGCAGGAACATTAAACATACAATACCCAGCTCAGCCTTGAAGTGGCCCATAATATCTCCCAGAACACACCCACTTTACTAATGCACGATGCTAGCCCAGCCTCAACCAAAGCAGAGTGTTGTTTGGACAGCGACAACGATTTGTGTAAGTGTAGTGGAGCAGGTTTATTCATAGTGCTGCTGACAATGGCTAAAATCCCTAAATGATGTTTTTACCCACCTCTGCTTGAATGACTGCACATGTTAGTAGACATAAATACAGGGCATCCACTCTGCCAACTCTCATTCTGTTGTCTCTTCCAACTATGGGCCTGATATTGGGAGGGACACCGTGGTGCAGTGTTATTTATTTAGTTGGTGATGGATCTGGCAACACCGGCCTACCCTGAAGGTTTGCTGTGAGGATGTCTGCTGATAACCATATTTTGCACTTCAAAATGTGTCAGAAATAAAGAGAAAAATGGTTTGTTTGCTAGCTTTTATTTTTATTTTTTATTCCAATGTCTTTGCCTAAAAGCCTGCATTGCGTGTACAGGCCTATGTGAGTGTTATTAATTCATGTCTTTGACAAACCAAACATGCATGAACTCTCATGCCAGAAGCTGCACATCTTAGTGAACCATAAATAAATAAAACAAGCAGGTCAAAGCAAAGCTGTTCCCTATCCGATCTTTGGCTCCAGGCACTGACATGATACCAGATGTGTGCCTTGTGCAGCTTTTTGTTTCTTTACAGCTTACAGAGTCTTTGAGTGTAAATCCAGTGGACAGGAGGTGATGTAGTACCTATCTCTGAGTGAAAGGGGAGCCATGTCATGCTATTCTAGTAGAGGCTTTGCTCCAATCCAATAAGGAATGCAGTCTCACCACATGTTTTGCTGTAACAAACTCCTAGGCCTATTCATATGCTGACACAATGACATGTTCTACTGTATCTCAGATAAATGTTACTTTGTTGTTTCTTATGAAGGATTTAGCACAAAAATACAGTAAAATAAACTTCACAATAACTTCCATAAAACCAATATTCATACTCGGTAAGGCGTTATTACTTGGACATAATTAGTATTTTTTTTTATTTAAGATATAGGATGTCTGGCAGAAATGAGTTAGGCATATTGGACCAATAGGCCAAAATGTTTTCTGCGAGACATCATTAATGACATCATCAGGGGCATAGCTGTGGGCGGCGCTGCTGGTGCAACACACCGGGGCCCGGAGAAAAAAAAAAAATATATATCTGTGTCAGTGATGCAAACAGTCACTGTCCGTGGTTCTAATAATGATTGTGTGCGCATCCTTTTCCCTCTCTGCTCGGAGTTGAATGTGTGATCTAGGGACGCTAAGGCACTGTCCGTGGTTGTAGTGATGTAATGATGCAGCTGTAGGCCTAGCCCCTATGGGGAGCTGATGCATGTTCATCGTGCGCGGGGGATGGGTGGGGGCGGATGGCAGGGGGCCCAGCGCAAGACTTGCACCGGGGCCCAGTGCAACTAAGCTACGCCACTGGACATCATCATCATTCATTGATTATTCCAATTATTACATTTGACTGGGATAATTGGAATAATCAATTAAATAATCAATGCATTAATCATGCAACATTACCTTACCTTTGCAAGAATCCCATGGTTGGTTAACCTGTGTTTGGAAACATGTTTCCCACTAAACATTTGTGGGAAATCAGCATACAACAGTCTGTTTCCCCCTCTGGATCGCTCGCTTATCGAGTGTGTGTGCGCCTGCGTTCAAACCATGCGCAAAGTTGCATTCTTCTTAACTTCTTCTTAACTTACTGCTCTGCAAAGTATTCCTACTAATGGACGACTGCGTTATTTGAACATAGTCTGGTTTATATTACCATCTCATCAGTAGAACACACTGGTATGTTATATGTTAATCAATATCACATGTTGCACTACTAACTGAGATCCCTAATAGTTCAACTTAAGTGTGACACATGCCTAACATGTTTTGTTTCAATTCAATTACATTGCATTTTATCTGTCTAGCCCTTAGTCACAGGTACACTGTCAAAGGGCTCAACAGGCCGTGTGTTTATGACCCCCCCTGACCCTAGCCAATCTCGAGAAAGAAATCTAGTGGAGGGCGGGGGTCCCTCCTTCCAGGGAGGAGCTGGAGGGCATTGGGAGCCATCATTTACATACATACATACAATATATTTTTTGTGCAATTTCGAACATTGAAATTTGTTGACTTCTGATAGGTGGGTAATTAAGGTACTTATTTGCGTTATATTCAATGTATGTACTAGTTCTGCAGTATTAATTAACATATTCACCTTGCAAGCAAGTCAAATGATTGAGCTTCCACTCAACTTTTTGTGAATAAACTTATAATAATAATAATAATAAACTCCCATTTGCCGTGTCTCGCATGACAACGCTGTAATAGTTTCGAACACAACAATGTCTCCACATAATAACAAATTGTTTCACAAATAATTACTGACAGGTCATTTAACTCACACAAATCGACTGATACAGAGTCCCTAGGCTACAGAATAGTTAGTAGTACCCACTGAGTGTATGTAAAGCTTAAACAGAATAAATATTTTTTGAGTTCTCACATCGCGTTCTCCTGAGCCTGAAAATCCTTCTAGGCCTCTGCAGTGTTCAACTTACGATGGCTCCCATTGGCTGCTGCCCAGTGACCCCCAACACAAGCTCTGCTCTGATTGGCTAAATGGCAGAACTGGCAAAGTTAGGAAAAAGCCCTAAAACAAACTCAAAACAGTACTCTCCAAAACGCTATCCGGCTAGGGGCTACCTGGCTCATTGTGCTTGTGCGACACTACTTTTTCCCATAAAAAGCCACAACCTTTACTTGTGCTTTCATCTGACAGTTAAAATGTTGATGCTTGCTGTGCATGTTGGTGCCATGATGGTAAAAATGGTTCGGTCATTGCATGGGCTTGATCTGTGTGTGTGTATGTGTCTGTGTGTGTAGGCAGACCTTCATGTCCTAAGCTGCGGCCTTCATGGCTGCTCAGAGCCAACAGAAGGAAAGAGGGGTCGCCCTTTGCGTGGTGCGGAGGGCATTTATGTTTAATGTCCTCAATTTGACATTATGTTTCAATGGGCTCTACATATTTAATGAAGTTCGCTCTCTCTGACACCACAGCCATTTTGCATCATGTATCTCTCATTATGAAACGTGTTGCCGGTCTCAGATCAGCCGAATGCTGAAGGTTTTCTTGGGTTTGCTTATAATAGCATATATAGCTCGATATATATATATATATATATATATATATATATATACAGTATAATAAAAGCTTAGTTAATACATCAATTATTTTATGCGTCTTCTGAGGTTTGCCCGAGGATTGCGATGAGGCTTGTGCTTTCAGGAGTCAGGAGAAGCTATTAAAGTTGCAGGAGGTTTGAGACTTAAGTGGACACTGATCTTTTCCTCTTTGGGATTAAAGTGAGATAGGGCCAGGCTGTGGGTAAAGTGTGTTTCCGTGGCACTAATGGCCGATACACTGACACAAGGGGAACATCCAATAACTCCACATCTCATATTCTCATTATGCCGTCTAACAAGCTCCTCAATTCACTGTCTTCTTTTCTACCCAAAAGCTAAACTTTATTTATTCGTCCTAATATGGCTAAAGTCTGGCTGTGATTAAAGAGATTCTCCAGTTACATCCTAATATTTAGCTTCTTTATACTAGCAATACCCCAATGCATAAATTACAATTTAGAAAACCCTTGGATAATTTACACGGCTTGGACAACAGAATACTTTGATAAGAAACGGCGTTGTACATTTTTGTTCAGATGATTTATCAAAACATGCCATAGCCATCCATCATAAGGAGGAGAAATGTGAAACGAGTGCAAAGAGTGCTGAGTTATAATATCTGTTCTTATTTTGCCTGCCTCTGTATGACAACATTGAGGTGTTCTACCACTCCAGGCTCTTTCCTGACCAATCAAGCCTGTCAATCACCTGCACACACACAGTTATCATAGCTCAGCCACAGGTGGTGAGCACTGCACAGAGGTCCATTCTTTGGGGGTGGTTCATTTTCAAATCTTTCTTTCTTCTGTTCTTTTCTGCTCTTGCTCTTTGCAGAATACGTTTAACCGATGAGACAGGAGTCCAGATAGAACATGTGGGCACATGTGTTAGTATTCCATATTATTAAGCGAGCAGCGGCGGTAGAATAGTGGTGGTGCTGTCTCCTGTGAACCCCTCTAGCCTTGTCCCTGTTGAGTGGTTTGTCGCAGTCGCTCCCGTATGGCGACAAGGACAAGCTCAACATGTCGTCTCTGCTTTCTGCCCAAGGCTAAAATGACTGCAACGTGACATCATTCATCCTCTGCGGCAATCAAACTGGCCAGTTTGAACCCAAAGCAGGCGCCAACCACCCAGTAGCCGCGCGGCTCTGTGTGGTCTCCCGGCCAGCCGTCTCTGTCCGCCTGATTGAACCGGTTTATTCAGAGGAAAGGAAATGCACGCCAAACAAAATGACCCAATTCAGCATGTCTGCGAACGTCGAAGCATTAAAACACATAACAAAATAGCAGAAAAGGATACACTTTGGTGAGACGGTGGGGACTTTCCCGATCACTCTGTCTCTCACTCTCACTCTGTCACTTTCTGAGCCTGTCTCTTGCTTTCTCACCCTCTCTTTTAAATATATATATATTCTCTCGCCCTCTCCCTGTCTCTGTATCTCTCACCTACTCTGTCTCACTCAATCTAGAGGAGAAAACATTTTTCCTGAGCTCATTATCTTAATTTTCCGTGACAATATTGTTTACTGTATTTGAATCCCTTTGTTCCCATTCGGTACATTCAAAATGTCCATTTTATAGAGACTGTCGTTCCTCTACCAGCGGCGATGCAAAGTGCCGGAGGGACGAACAAAGGGAATAAATAAAAGCGTTGAGCAATCTATGAAGACCTCCTTCCTGCTGGTCTGAGCTCTGCACTCATCTCGCTGGCGGTGCTGTGACCTCACACTAGCTGCCACCCTGGGTTTGTGGTGGTTGTGTGACACGTCAGTTCGCCACTGCTCAGAGCTAGCTAAGTGCTGTCGATGGTAAAGGTCTCCTCTGGGATACCCTCTGGAACCCGAGAAACGGTCACATACTTTGAGAGATAATAGTTTCTTTTTGAATATATAGTATGAATATACATACTGTATATAAAACATCATTTATTTATTACAAGAAAAACACCCTTTTACCCTGAAACTGTTCAACTGGAATCCGTTTGTGTTTTTGTGTTTCCTGCAAAAGTAATTTAGTGAAGAAAACGTCTGAAAGTACCAGGTTGAAATGAAGGGTTTTATACATAGCAGAGCCAGATCCCTTTATTTCGGCGTTCACGTACAATGTTACAGTTGACACAACCTGCCATCTACAACTTTGACCTTCCAGTGTAGTTCATTTCACAACACTCAAGTGTCCTCATTTTGAGTAAATACTTAATTTCCAGATTTTAAAAAGCACTTGCGGTTTTAGGAAACTTGACAAGCGGTCGTCCTCCAGGCCCTTTTGGATTTTTTTCCTTTTGGAAAACCTTTAAATAAGGGCCACAGCCGTCTCCCTCCCTGCCTCACAGCCATGCTGATAACAACTCCTTGTGCTTTTGCTTTTCCCCTCCAGCAGGGGATTTGATGCCATTTAGCGACAGGATCTTAAAAAACATCAAGACCGGTTCCTTCAAAACTAGTTGAAACAAAGTCACCTCTTAATCCAGCCTTACTACATTCACTCCCCCACACCGCCTCCCCCTAACAACGTCTTAACTGTTCACCTGCCACCCCCTGCGCTCGCTGACCCAGCCGTTAGCAAACCTGTCAGCGTCTGCGTTTGTTTCGCCCATGTGCTCAGGGTCGGTCCAAAAATAAAACAGATAAACACTTGCATACCGCAACCGGGAAGGCTTTCCCCGACAGAAAGAAAAACACATCAAACAAGAATGTCACCATGAAAGCAGCGCTGTCGATAGACTCCTCGTCCACCGCGTGGCGTCCATTTGTAGTTTTGGGGGTTTTTTTTGCGTTTCATATCGTCCTCGAACGCAGTGTGCAAACAATTGACCAAGGTAAACCAATAAATTAAGTTCAATGTGTACAGCGGGCTGGTCTCCACCGTTCCTCCTCCTCCTCTTCCCTTCCCTACGGCCACTTCCTGCACCCCTGCGTCACATGATCACGCAGCTCTTGGCGCGGTCCTTGCGGCCGGTCGCCGGTGGCCGCTCGTGCATCTCAGTCCGAGGCGGCTGCTGGGAGACCCGCTTGAGGCCCCGCCGCGAGCCCGAGCGCTTCAGCGGGGGCTGGAGGTGGTGCGCCACCGAGGCCAGGGTGGTGACGTGGAAGACGTCGCGCACGCTGTTCTCCGAGTACTTGGCGGTGCACTCGGCGTACGCCACGGCGCCGATCTGCCGGGCCAGGCTGGTGCCCTTCAGGACGCAGCAGAGACAGAGGAGTCACGGCACAGACACGGGGGAGTCACTTGGAGTTTGGGGGACATTTAGAATTTGGTTAGATGTGATGTCCTGTATTCTGGTGCGTTTTGGGAGATGGCCGCTACCTAAAACATCTCTCAGATTCATAGCCTGTGTATGTTCATTGAACCTACGTACATTCACTTCATATTTTCCATGCTCAAATGCCTTTTTTAACATTTCTATACTCTTGTTAAACGACAAACACAAGTTTGTTTTAAAAGTCGCATGAGTGATTCTTATATTTTTCAGTGCAAAAGGCTCACAAACATCATGATTCAATGATGGCACAAAACTGAAAAAAAGTGGCCCAACATTAGGTGCAACAACTAGCATTATATTCAGTGCAGTTGTAGGAGTGGCAACTTAAGTTGAAATCTTTCATGACATTGTTCCTAAGCAAACTAGAATAGTATATGCTACACGTGAACCTCCTAAGATGGAGCAATTTGTATTGGTTCTCTATCTCGGGATATTGAGCAATATCCCATGATTGATATCTCAAACTCTAATGTTTTCATCGCACGCGGCGGTCGTCTCGTCACGCTAATAAAAACAAAAAAATCCCGGCACAAAGTGTTTTCTTGTTTATTTCTGGAGTGTTCACGTGTAGTATACACTAAAACAATTATTCACTCTAGGTTCCGTGAATAGTGGGGAATAGCCCTGGAGACCGACCATTGGTCTCAGGGGCTATTCCCACTATTCACTTCGCCTTTGGTGAATAATTTATACCTGCTCCGCAACAGGTGAAGTAAATCATTTATTCTGATTGGCACAAATTGGTCCCGAGTGACTTGGCATAATTGACATCGCCTGGCACCCATTTCAGCCAATCAGGGAGGGTTATTGTAATAACTGACACCCATGTCAGCCAATCAGGGAGGGTTATTGTAATACCATGCCCATTAGGTTTAATCAGAGGCTTATTCTACTGGTTCCCCTAATGGGGCTCCTATCAGCTAGCTTAACAAGGCCCACATCTAGATGTTTGTAACCTAACAGCATACAGACACACAAAGGGCAGACATAAGCAGAAATAGTATGTCTAACTTTGTCAACCTGTCCTCCTTAAGTAGTCTCGTTATCCCGACTCAAAACCAGATTTATGAATATGCATCCGGCAGTCCATCCTCTTGTCATATCCGGTTCTGCTCTGAAGCGTATCACCAAGGCAAGGGTGGCGTCTCACTCCGTCATGTTGAGGGTGATGGGATCTCACCTGTTCGTGGGTTACCGGGATGAGTCTGAGTTTGGACAGCTCTCTCAGGATGCCCAGGTCGGTCCTCATGTCCAGCTTGCAGCCCACCAACACCACCTTGGCACTGGGGCAGAACTCCTGGGTCTCCCCCTGCCACTGTGGAGAACCACAGAACCATGCATCAATACGCAGAAGTGCACAGGTGACCGAAGAGGGGCAGGGGATTGTAGACATTGGGAATCTAACACGGACACTTCTGGCTGTGGGGAGTTTTCCCTTTGGATAGAGCTTTGTGTTCAACTCCCCGCAGCCAGAAGTTTTTGTGTTCGATTCCCAATGTCTGCCAGACGCCCTAATCCCCGACCTGTTCCCTGAGGATGTGTTATCTGTATTCAGGGGAAGTGCCGTTGGATGCAAGCTGCTTAGCTCCTTTAGCCCACGCTGAATGTTAATAATAGTTGTGTCATAACTACGACATTTACCTGTGAGGTGAATGAACGTTGACTACTAATTAATGCACGAGTGAGGAAAAACAATTGGCCACGGGTAAAAAAAAAGTGCATAATCATGAGTTATTCTAATGACATTTCGATGATTTATTATTGCTCACCCCTTTTCTACTCTAACGTGCTAAGAAAGAATCCTTGCTCCATTTGTGTTTGGTCTTTCTGCACAGCCCTTTTGACGTTCACAGGGCAGTGATTTATTCCACCCCATGGTCTCTCTGCAGAGACGCAGACCTCCGTGAGGTCAGGTGTCCTGTGTCTCCATGTCTCGGTGAAACCCAGTCCTGTGTGCGGTGTTAGTGGAGCAGCATGCTGCCGTCCATTCAGGGCGGTGCGAGCCCAGCGGGGAGCGTGGCTAGCTGAGAATGCTAGCTGAGAGCGATGCTGAACAAGCTTCCCTGGCAGCTGATGCCAACCTTGGCACTTTGCTAGCCTCCCAGAACACATTGTGAGCATGAGATGCCCGCTATGGTGCTCATCATGTCTAGTGTGCGTGTGTGTGTGTGTGTGTGTGGGTGTATCATGAGAGAGAGATTGCAAACTTGTTTCCCTTTGGATAGAGCTTTGTGAAAGAACACAAAACAAAATGCTTTGACAAGATGGAGGGAGGAGGAGGAGGCGGCCATGTTCAATAAACGCAAGCACAGAGATTGTGGACGCCGAACGATGGAAGCCGGATAATTTTAGATGACCGACAGTCTGTCAGAGTAACACATGTGACAAGAACCTGTCTGCTGGTAGACGGACCTCAACTAAACAGAGTGGAGCACGATCGGTCCGAACACAATGAGTCATAATGGCAGCAGTTCAGTGAGCGAGTCGGGGGGTGGGGGGGGGTGTACAGACCCTGCTACTCACACAACAGCATGAAGCATGCGGCCCAGCACAACTGCCACAGTGCACTCTGTGAAACGAAAGGCTCGCTCGCTCTCTCTCTCTCTTCACTGTACCCCCATCTCTTTACAATGCTCTTCTATCTCTTCATTTTTGCCATTCTCTATCAATCTCACTATTCTCAATTATCTCTCTCTATCGTTCTCTACTTCTCTCTCTCTTTCTTTCTATGGGAGAGGGGTTATTGATTCTGTTGATGTTCTGTAGGTTTCAAATACTTCTAAGAAGAATAGAAATTAGAAATTTTCTCTCTCTCGCTCGCACTCATCCTTTCTTTTTCATTAAACTACCTCTGTATTTATTATCCTTTACTCTTTCAATAATTTTTAGTCTCACTGCTTGTCTCTGTTCTCTCTCTCTTTTTTCATTCCCTCTCTTTCTCCGATTCACTGTATCCCCATCTCTTTACATAGCACTTCTATCTCTTCATTTTTGCTTTTCTCTATCAATCTCACTATTCTTCATTATCTCTCTCTTTCGTTCTCTACTCCTCTCTCTCTCTCGCTCTCTCTCTATGGGAGAGGGGTTATTGATAGTTAATGTTGGGTAGGTTTCAAATACTTCTATGAAGAATAGAAATTGTAATTTTTCAGAGCTGGTATACGGCTGTGTTCAGGAACGCGCAAACACGGAGATGTTTACCTATAGGGGCGTGCAGATCACATCATGTTGATGAATCGTCATAATAAACCTAGATTATCAGGGGGGAGGTAAGAAGGGTTTTATCAACTTAAGTATTTATCAGCGATTCTGATGTTTAAACAAAGCCAAAATATACCAAACAGTGCTACTAATAATAACCAGTTGGTAATTGAATAAATATGTAGTAAAACTGGTAGCAATGTTTTTTGCTTTCATAGAGATCTGTCACCCATAACAGCACCTCACAAGTCCACAAACCCCTTATTTGCTTTGGGATAATTGTAAGAAGGCCTACTCTCCAACTATGGAAGCCACGTGTCTTCGGAAAAATTGTAGGCTATAACCTCTGCCGTATCCAATTGCCAATTGTGATATTGTATTATTGTTTTTTGCGACCCGACCCCGGATAAGTGGTTAAGAAGATGAGGCTGAGGGGTTATCTAAGTATCACTGTAGAAATGAGCAGGAAAAGACAATCCGTTGATAAAACCACAAATCTGCAGCAGTAGTCTCCACCAGCTCACCTTCAGGCAGGGAAAGATAGGTACAAATAATACTACATAATATTACAGTTGGTTTGTTCACATGGTCCATGTCATCTGAGAGCCAGGCTTAATCTGATTGTTAAGTGTCAAAAAAGGTGTGTTCTAACCCTGAATCGCTGTTCAGGTGAACTTCCGTAACCTAACCTCCCAACGCTATTACTGTACAGACAGAGAAAGCGTGGGGCGTTCCCGTTCAGTTGGTAATGAAATGAAATAAATTATAACCTAGGCTTTAATAGTCCTTATTTAGGATCGTTATTATTTTGTAATGTGTTCACTGCTCACATTTATAGAACGTTAACCAGGAAAATACGCTTTGAAGGTAAAGCAACAGGTATGTTTTCCCGAGCTATTTAGATGATCAACCAACCAAAGTACTACCCAAGCACTATCCTACCCTCCCCTCCCGCTTTGAACAATGTCTCCACACCTATTTTGAGGAAAGCCGAGTTAAACGCAGAAATCGTTATTATTCGATTTTGTTTGCGGTGATCGTCAATCCCAATTAGAACAATTTGCCACAGCCTTAGTAACACATTTTATTGAAATGCCAATTCAGTGGGTGCTTTTAGTCTCAGCACCATACTGTGAATTTACGACAAGGAGCAGGTAGGGCTTTAAAGGAGACGGCTTTGGTACGCTTTAATCGTTAAGAGATGGAACCCAGGACAGTAGTAGTAGTGAAGCATCTGGGAACACGCATGTTCACATGCACTCACACATTTGTTGAACCGGAGAGATCACACATTGAAGTGCTATCTGTGTGTGTGTGTGTGTGTGTGTGTGTGTGTGTGTGTGTGTGTGTGTGTGTGTGTGTGTGTGTTTGTGTGTGTGCTTGTGTGTGTGTGTGTGTGTGTGTGTGTGTGTGTGTGTCACGCAGGCACACAGGCGGGAGGATCCTTTAGTGCAGGTGAGAGAGTTTGATGTGCCGATGTGTAAAAAGCTGAGGGATGGAGATGTGCGAGGTGAGACTCGAGGATGACAGAAAATCAAGTTACAAATTGTACACACCTAGATCACACCTCTGGGATATATTCGGCCTGGCGTGGAACATCTGTTATTGTATCTTGCTGATTGGCTCATCGTGGCCACAGGGGCTGACGTCACCCACTGACACTTACAAAGAACAGCAGCTCACACACTCTGGATGGGAACCAGGCAGAGAGCTGCAAATGCTACAGTCTGTGTCTGAAGCTGCATTTACTATTTATAGCGTTGCTATTACTCACTTTTTAACAAAACAAATGACACTCAGATAACATTTTGGTTATGGAGCAGGTATAGATGGGGCATATCAATAATGTCTGCATGCAGCAGTCTTCCTTTAGGCATGAGTGGACATTGGGCTTTGAACCTAGAAACGACTGCACTATCCTTCCAATTCGCTTGGGATTGATTTTGATTGTTTAGGAAGGTTGAGGAGGTGAATATATTTGTCGGCGTTGTGATGTGCCTAATACAACACTGCAAGAGGACATCTTTTAAAGCAGCTAGGTTTAAACCACCTTAGCGCTGAGTGGTGACCTCTGTGATGTCAGCCATTGTTTTTCGGCTGGCGGCTTTGAGCCTCCTTTATCTCGACGTGTCACTGTGGAATGCGACGTGTCCCCAACGCTACAACGAGGCCACCAGCGCCCAGGCTCCTGGCAGGTTCAAGGGTCGAGTCGGACCCCTCTCACATGAGAACCCTGAAAAGGTTTTAAAAGGTCTTAAGGGCCGTCTTTGATGATGTCAACCATGATTGATTTTACTTAAAAAAGGGCGAATATCGGCGTGGACTCTCGTTCTCCATGTTGTTCCCACACTTTTTTAAGCGTTTTTTTTCGGTCTTCAAAGGACTGCTTTATGTGGATGCCTCTGGTTATCAAAGGCCCTGTCATAGTGAGAGTCTTCTCAGTTTAATCACATGAAGCCAACAATAGCTGCTTTAAGATAATGTTGGCTACGTTAAACTAATGTTGGTTACACTACTTTGAAGCAAATGCTACAACCAAAATTCGAAGAATACAGGAGGTGGAGAGTACTTTTTGCTGGCCTTTAAACCTAGCAGTGATGACTTCATTTCCAGCACCCTGAAATGCGAATAATTCCCAGAAAGTGGTAGAAAATGGCAGACTTGGAAGATATGTGATGAGAGAATCCCAGGCAGTCAAATAAAGCAAAGTGTCTCTGTCTGGAACAAGTGTGGTTGGCTTACATCAGAAGACAGTCATTCAGACAGACAGACGGACAGCAGAGCACGTTCCCCTGACCTTTTTGAGTACGCTGTCCAGTGTCTCTGGACGGCTGATGTCGAAGCAGATCAGCACAGCATCAGCATCGGGATAGGCCAGCGGTCGCACGTTGTCGTAATACGTTGAACCTGTAGACAAACAAACACACACACACACAGCCATGATGTTTCCCACACACAGACTACTTTATTGTGTATAACCAATCCAATGCGATGCTTTGCTAACATTGTGAAACATCCTCCTGTACGATCCCACAGCTTTATCCATCTTGTGATAGACCCTATGTTGTTTTCTGCTTTCAAACACAGGCATTGTGGATTAGTCACTTCCTGCAAACCACTAATAGGGCAAAAGTTATTACATGCTCATATTTATATTCTGATGACCTCAAACCGTTCAGTATGAGTTTTCCATTTCCTCCAGACAGACACATACGGATTGTAATTATACTGGGTAGGGTGCGACACATAAAGTTTAGGACTTTGAATCGGTTTTGGCAGTTAATCACTGGTCGTGCATCCGTTTCACGTACGATAGTTAGCCCAAACTTTCTCTCACTCTCTTTAACCTTCCACTCCTGTTGCCCGACAACACATAATGGAAGACCTTGAGAAATAATTACAATCATTATATGTAATGGCCGTGTACTAGACAGCATCTCATAGATCTCTCTCTCTCTCTCTCTCTCTCTCTCTCTCTCTCTCTCTCTCTCTCTCTCTCTCCC
>JAOPUD010000070.1:15350331-15362495 GCA_027122715.1 Trisopterus minutus
AAAAAAACATAAGGGGTAACACTGTCGTTTTTTATCGGCCGTCATGAAAAAAAACGTAAGGGGTGTGTGTGTGTGTGAGGGGGGGGGGGGCACCGGAGAGCAATCTCGCCTAGGGCACAAAATTAGGTAGAGCCGGCCCTGGTAGAACTGGTCACATTTTACAATAAGGGTACAATAATTAAGCATTAATTAACAGTAGCAAATGCAGCAATAAGCACTTACTAACAATTAGCTAATTAATAGTCAACAAACGGTCTAGTTTGTGTACATGACATAATACCGTTAACTATGGTATTCATTTATACACGTAATAAGGTTTGGATTTTCCTATTGAGTTAACTATCAGTTGTAAATGATTGGTAAGTTATTGTACTCCTATTACAGCAGAACTTCTGGGGGGAAATGGCACAGCACCTGAGTCGGAAACCCCACAACTGAAGGGACGGAGTTACGCCTTATTTGTTACGGAGACATTCTACCCAAGAGAAACTCATTTTCACCAGTAGACGATCCTTTTAGAAGGGGAATCGAATAAGTATGTACCTCTACAGTGACCAGCCTAAACAGCGTTGCAACATGATTGGTTGAAACAAACATGAAGCGAAATAAAACCAACAACCAAAAGCAACACCAGGGGAGAGCAGCCCACCTAGCTTCCTGAGCACCGCGCCCATGTCCGTCTGCAGGTCCAGCCGGATCTTGGGGATGGTGACCTCGATGAGCTCCTGGGGGGAGCTCCTCAGGGCCTCCATCATGGCGGCCAGCGAGCGGTCACTCAACCCCTCCTCCAGCTGCTGTAGGTCAGAGAGGCTGTGGGACAGCGGCAGCAGGATGTACAGGCTGGTTTGCCCTGTGAGAGGGAACAGCATCACCTGGTGGACACGCACTCACACACACAGACACACACACACACACACACACACACACACACACACACACATACACACACACACACATCATACACATAAGAATCAAACACAGATGGAGAAGGTCGAAGTGGTGGGTTGTGTGTATGTGTGTGTGTTGGTGATCTGTGTGTGTCTGTGGTTGTTTGTGTGCCTGTGTATGAATGATGCATGTGTGTGTGTGTGATGCATGTTTTTGTGTGTGTGTGTGTGTGTGTTTGTGTGTGATTATGTGTTTGTGTATGATGTATGTACTGCATGTGTTATTGATCGATGCATGAGTGTGTGTGCATATGATGTGAGTGTGTGTACGATGTGTGTGTTACCTGGGCCTTGAGCTCAGGGATGTACTTGTTGGAGGCGCTGTGCTGGGAGCTGTAGAGGACGGGAACCGTCTCCGTGTCTCCGTTCAGCTTGGTGAACACAGCCGTCCGGTTCGCACTCTGGTCTCCCACCGGCCTGCAACCACACACACAGACGTGCAACACGCAGGTATGCAGCGCACACACACACACACACACACACACACACACACACATGCACACACAAACACACGTAAAATACAGATATTCAGCACACACGCACACGCACACACATACACATACACACACACACACACACACACACACA
Organism: Trisopterus minutus; assembly: GCA_027122715.1. Lineage (NCBI taxonomy): Eukaryota > Metazoa > Chordata > Actinopteri > Gadiformes > Gadidae > Trisopterus > Trisopterus minutus. The sequence goes on from JAOPUD010000070.1 coordinate 15,351,867, forward strand.
CACTCACACACACACACACAAACACACATAAAACACAGCCATGCAGCGCACACACACAAACACACATACACACATACACACACACACACACACACACGTAACACAGACAGATATGTAACGCACACACACACACACACACATACATGCAACAAGCAGATATGCAGCACATATGCAAGGGGGAGAGGATCAATTGGAGAGAGGGTACAGTTATTTGGGGGTAGGGTTGAGAATAGTTTGGCGAAAGGGTGAGGATAGACGGGAAAGAGGGTGAGGTTAGTTAGGGGGGAGAGGGAGAGGATAGTGGGTGGAGGATGAGGGTAGTTGAGGGCAGAGAGTGAGGTTACTAGAGGGAGAGGGGGAGTTGGGTAGGGGGAGAAGAGGGTGAGGATAGATGGGAGAGAGGGGGGACAGATGGGGGAGGGTGTAGATGGGGTGTGGTCATTGGGATAACGTACAGTCGGTCATTGACACAAAGCGAAAACCCTTCAGGGTGATTCAAGACCTCTCGCTGTGTACAATCCCTGACCGGTGATGTTAAATCTGTCCATCTGAATGAAGTACACAGCTGTTAGGGCCGTGGCCGTTACCCGGCGGTAACGACAACTCTGCTGCTGATATCAACCCTGGTCCTCCTCACCCACTCTTCACCAGATCGTAGTTTCAATCATAGCGGTGCATTTCCGGTCCCGGCTTTTGTGAATATCACTTTTCAACGGTCGAGTCAGGGATAAAGGAGCAGTGAGAGGTGTTTGCTTCATGTTAATGACCGGCTCTCTGTATGTTATTCCAATAATTACAGCCATCTACCCTCTCCCCCAATATCCTCACACTCTCCCCCAATATCCTCAGCCTCCCCCCCCCCCCCCCCCCAACTGTCCCCTCTTTCTCCTATCTATCCTCACCCTCTTCTCCCCCCACTATCCTTTCCCTCTCCCCTCAAACTAACCCCAGCCCCCTCCCAGACCTGACCCCACTAATTCTCTGCAGAACTTTTTTTTTTCTTTTGAAAAATAAAGGTGTTCTTATTCTGAACTGGACTGCACTGCAGAGTCGTTCTGAGAAAAGGTGTGATGCATGCTCATGAGATTGGATGAGGTGTTTCAGCCACCCACTGTCACCTGGCTGGAAGGTGTTCATTTGTTGTAAATATACTGAATGAAGTGTGGTTGGTGGATGAGGCACTGGAGGTGACTCACTAAAGAACAACCAACCGACCGTAGATGGTGCTAGAGGCTCGTGGTGAACCCGGCGAAAGACTCCTTCTGGGTGGCCGCCATCTAGTTCATTTGACGTATTATATTGATTATCATTACTAGATTTTTTACCATTATTTTACCATTATTATTTTTTTACAGTGTCTGTTACTATGTTGCACTTGGACTGCAAAACAACTTTTCCTCTGGGATTTACGTTTGAACGTTTGAACTTGAAGTAGGCTAGTACTTTTACAAGGAGGAACATAGACAACCGTCAGCTTGTGAGAGAGTGAAAAATAGAGAGTGGTAGAAAGAGTCACAGAAAGAGAGAGATAAAACACAATCGTCTGTCACAGCTTTCTTTTCCCAGAGGTAATTATCTTGGAAATGAATGGCCTGGTAATAATGGGAATTTTGCTTGTCACTCAATTCAAAGTAAAGCATACTGTATGTGGCTCTTTCTTTCTTCAGGTATGAAAGCTTTAGCTATTTCTGGTCTAATTATTCCTTTTTGACTCTGAAAATTGATGAATTAGCATGAATTAGCAAACTGACCAATTGATTATGAAAGCAACTGATTTTTTTCACAATTAGTTATTAAATTAACAGGGCACAGACGGGATGATTGTCATACTTTAATAAAGATATTCACAATACATATACATTAATATTCACATTCAAGGCTTATTATGTGGCATTAGTCATGTTGAAGGCTTAAGAGCAATTGTCCACCACTGCAGGGCACGCTTTAAACCTTCCACCCTTGGTTTCAAACGCTGTTGAGGGCTGTCTTGGGTCCCACACTGGATCGACTGGTAGAGCTGGATCTGACTGATGAGTTGTTACTTATTCACAAATCATTCGTTCACCATTCGTTTACGAAGCTTTTTGTGCACCTTCATGTAAAGTCATGTATGATACTGATCCCCTCCTCCTACTCCTCCTACTCCACCAGGAGTCCTCAGAGGGGAGCGCTGCATTCCAGCTCATGTTGTCATGAACAGCTGGGCCCAGACACCCCCATGACCCCAAACTGCTCCATTTGCTGCTAGTAACTTCTAACTAAACCCTTTACATTGAACAACTTGTTAACAGCTACATTGGACATGTGTGTATGTGTGTTTGTGTGTGTGTTTGTGCATGCATAGCTGGGTTAGTGGGTTTATGTGTGTGCCTGCAACAGGAAGTGGATCTGACCTGGTGATGCTTAAGCCCTGGTAACAGGAAGTGCTGGCTCGCTCTTCCAACCATTCAGATCTCTTTCCTGTGTCCTTGGTGTGTCAGCCGGTTGAGCATGATTGGTGATGCGTTTATATTGGTGTTATTGTAATCACTATACACTAGAGGTCATACCACGTGTTCCATGAGTCAATTGTGTGTGTGCAGGAATGTACAAACGGAATGACGTTCAGTTTTTATTTGAATTCTGTCCAAAGATTTTTCTTCTGCCTTCAGCAGATTAAAAAAAGGAGTGCCTAGTGGTGGATGTTGAGCTCCGTCTGGTCGGTGGTTGTGAGCCGCGTGTGACAGACGCTTAAAAATACAGATGATCGTAAGCCTGTCTGCCCGTCATAAAAACCAGAAATATCAACAATTTTGGTGAATTTTTTGTTTCTGCCTTGACTGGTCTTTCTCCACTATACTATAGTGGCATGGTTCGCTCCAGTTGGGTTGGCTACGGGGCGGGGGCCCAGTGCGGCTGGGATTCACATTTCCATTACAACCGGGCTTCCCGCTTGAAGATGTGTCTTTAACTGATGACACACTTGTCTTAGTTTTATAGCATAGCCTAACAGGAAACCAAATTGTTTTGTTATTTGGATTATCAATATGTATTTAATATATTTGGGTGGTTTTAGATGCACGGCGACACACACAATGATATCAGCGATGATGAATTCAGTTTGATGTTCAATATTCCCCGTTTTATGCTTCCTAATTCTCAATCGCTCACAAGAGCCTCTTTATGGAATATTAGACCTGTTTACACAATGTCCTTGATGTTAGGGAAAAAAACGTGTTGAAAACATGTTTACAACAAGAAAAAACCAAACCAAATCTCTGCTATTTCAGTGAGCTGCATTGTATTTTGCAAGCGAATATTGTCAAACTCACTGCAGGCACTTCTATTAAACCTTCATTACCCTTTTTAATGAGGCCTATATAGTTATAGGAACAAACTAAAAATAAAGAATCAAGCGATTGAGAACTCCAGCCATACTCTTTGTGCATAGAGATGCGTCTCATACACAAGAACATACAGTTATACAGAAAATCGTTTTGGTTCCCATCCACATATCGATGAACTGCTCTTCCGAACTCTTCAAACAGTTCAAACAGTCTGTGGTGTCATCTTTCTAGACTTGTATCAACAAGAAGCAGTTGTGACGAATGATATACTAACAGTGACTTCCCATTGGGCTGACAAATGGCTTCATTGTACAGCTCACACTGCAAGAGCTTCAACTAAAATATCCACAGAAACCACACAGGAAATATCAATGAAAATGGATCTGGAAGAGGGGGATGCAATCATGGAGGCTCTGGCACTACACCACCAAATCAGAGCTGTGACGCCAATTCAGCTGAAATTGTGTGTAGAGTATGCCTGGTATTACAATACAGACAGAAAGACATACGCAGTAGACAGACCAATCAGATTGACAGGGTTTATTTGACCTCAGGGTGAAATCAGGATCTAATGGCCATCTGAAGGCTTGTACGTCTACCACCGGACATGTTAAGGGTCTTGTTGACTTCCTCCAGCTAAGATTGACTTGAATAAAATATGAAGCCGCAACTTATCCTGAGGACATCATCAGCGGACTGAAGCATCTGCAGACAAGGCCAGACTAGGCGAGAAAACACTAAAATCTTTATTGACGTCGGCAGCAAGAAGACTGTTGCCATTATTATGTCTTATTGTTTGAAAGAAAATGTGCAACTCACCTGTTGGTTAGTGGTGTTTATTGATGTTCCAAATCAAGTATCATAGCGAAATACAGTTTCTGTCGTGTTTTATTTGGCATTTTGTAAATCCATTGATTTATTTTGGGAATTCTGTTGATTTCTGTTGGGAGACTGGCGGCTGGTTGTAGTCTTTTCACTCGGTTCTAGCCCTACAGAGAACCGAGTGAAAACACTACAGCCAAAGGTAAACAGCCCCCTTTCCGTTTCATTTTCCGGTCCGGTTTCCGTTTCGAAGGGATTTACAAAATGCCAAATAAAGCATGACAGAAACTGTATTTCGCTACGATACTTGATTTGGAACATCAATGAACACCACTCATCACTCTGTGAGTTGCATATTTCTGAAAACAAACGTTTAGGGTTGTTTTAAGGACAGGTTTGTGAGCCAGCCATTCTGAAGCAGGCTGGGGTGATTCTAAATGAGCAAATACCCGAGACAGGACCAATGGTCAAAATGTTGGTGTCAACCACTCTATTTCACCCTGGACAAACCAGAAAGGGGCATCAATGTTCAAAATACCGGAATTGTCCTTTAATATTACGTTATTTCGTTTGGAGTTTTCTGCCTGAGACACGTCAGACAGATTCTAACCGGCAATGTTGGTGAAAACTCCTATGATTCTTCTTTGTTTCACAACATCCTCAAACAAGGTATTTGAATCTGCCAGGGCTAGAGATTCGATAGTCAATGCTAAGAATGTAAACACACATGTGTGCACAAACACACACACACACACACCCTAATGCAGCTCTGTCTTCCCTTCATTCCCCTCCCTATCTTTCCATCTCCCTGTCCTCACCTCCCACCCCTTACTCCCTTCTCCCCCTCATCGCCCCTCTCCTCCTCCCACATCCATCCCACCCCTCCCATTTTCCAATCTCCCTCTCCCCCTCGTCTCTCCCCCTCTCATCCCCCTCTGCTGCCACAGGCTGGTGACCGGGTCATCGTGCTGAGCAGTGTGGCTGGCCTGTGGCAGGAGCTGGTGGTGGTGCCGGCCGACCAGACCTTTCTCATGCCCGATGCCATGAGCTTCCAGGAGGCGGCCGCGCTGCCCGTCAACTACCTCACCGCCCACATGATGCTCTTTGAGATGGCCAACCTCCGGCCCGGCAAGAGCGTCCTGGTCCACATGGCTGCAGGTAGGAGGCACCAGGAGGCTCTGGGAGGCTAGGGTGTAGGGGTGACGTTGTAGAACGCTAGGTACAGGTAGGAGGCTATAGTACGTTAGGTAACGGTAGGAGGCTACAGTACGCTAGGTAACGTTAGGAGGCTATAGTACGCTAGGTAACGGTAGGAGGCTACAGTACGTTAGGTAACGGTAGGAGGCTATAGTACGCTAGGTAACGGTAGGAGGCTATAGTACGTTAGGTAACGGTAGGAGGCTATAGTACGTTAGGTAACGGTAGGAGGCTATAGTACGCTAGGTACAGGTAGGAGGCTAAAGTACGCTAGGTACAGGTAGGAGGCTATAGTACGCTGTAGGAGGCTATAGTACGCTAGGTACAGGTAGGAGGCTATAGGATGTAACAGATCAGGGGTAGACGTTATAGGAGGTTAAAGGAAACAAGGCTGTCGGACGTTATCGGACACTAATGTGCGATAAGGAAGTTATCGGACATCACAGGATGTTATAGGAGGCTCAGAACAGAGTACTGCAGGGTAAACAACGCTAGGATGCAGCTACGAAGATATAGGATGTTTGGGGTAGGCTTAGCTCAAGAAGTAGAGGGGGTCGACTTGTAAACGGCAGGGCGCTAGTTTGATCCAGAGTTCCTCCTGTTAAGGGGTCCCTGAGCAAGGCTCTTAACCCTAACTGCTCCCGACGAGCTGGCTGCCGCCTTGCATCCGTGCAATGTCTGCAAACACTGCCATCAGTGTGGGATTGCGTGCATGAAGCGTTCGGTGTGGGATTGCGTGCATGAAGTCGCTTTGGATAAGCATTGTCTGCTTAATGCTGTAAATGTGAATGTGTAAGGAAGTTATGAGGAGCGAGGAGCTTAAATGGCACTAGGGTGCAGCAATGATGTTAATGGATGTCAAAGGAGGCTAGGCACAGAGAGGAGGTTATAGACCACAGAAGCCCGGCTGTTCTCCAAGTTCTCCTGCACTACAACACTCCTCCACACCCTGCAACAGCAAAACACAGGCATGCACAGGACAGCTCAAACCCCACCCATCTCCCACCGGAGACTGAAACTCATCTGTTCAGACTGCGTCTTTGCTGGCCCCAAACTCATTTCAAATATTGTCTCTTTCTTCTGTGTAGTTCTTAAGGCAGTATGCTTATTCAATGGCTTTTTATGGACTTGCATGATTCACACACTTCTTCGGTTGCGTTCATTATTGAATGCACTTATTGTAAGTCCCTTTGGAGAAAAGCATCAGCAGAGTGAGACAGTTAAATGTCTCACTCTCCTCTCCTCTCTGAAGGTAGAACTGGAAATTTAAATAGTGGTTGGGTAATAGTTTTGGGTTTGAAACCCACATTTTGAAGTCTAACTGTAGGCATATTAGAGCAAGATGCCCATGCCTTTTCATTGATGACGCAAAATAATCCCTTTGAGTAAAAGTGTCTGCTACATGACTAAATGGTCAACTGGTAGGTCTGTAGGCTGCAGGTAGGAGGTCAGGCAAGAGGTCCACTGAGGGTGTCAACGGCAGTTGCTTGATTTCTATTGTGCTGTGTGCGGTACAGGTATACCAGAATTCAGGGACGTCCAGTGACCTTTAGACTGAACATGATTCATTATACAAACAAACATTATTGGCACCTCAGGGTGGTGTTTCTGGCAGAAAGAAAGAGGATGCACAGTTCTTAAGTGGTGTGTGTGTGTGTGTGTGTGTGTGTGTGTGTGTGTGTGTGTGTGTGTGTGTGTGTGTGTGTGTCAATACAGTATAGACAATGTACTCGTCTGGTCAGTCGGAACATGGCCTGGTTGAATGTCCTGCTCGTCAAGCCGTGGCCACTCAAAGCACTTTCCACCTAATGTCAAACACACTCCCTCCCACACATTCCCAGAAGGGTCCGCAGTCATCCACCAGCTGCGGCACTACCTGGTCTCTGGGTTTTATTCACCTAGTGGTCGTCTTGGTAGCTGGGGGAGGGGGACTGAGGGTGGATTGTACTACTGGTCTCTGATCTCCAGGGCCTTTTTGTTGTGTCATTTCTTCAAACAAATAAAACGAAGATAATGGCCTGGAATGATTGCAATAGCATCCAAATGATTTAATCAAAGGCATTAAGGGAAGGATTAATGAAAGGCAGGTTTCATGTTCCACTGTCTAATGCTTTCTGCTTCTCTAATCACGTGTCTAAATGCAACCAGTTGTCCACACATCAAGTGAGCTGCCAGGAGATCATAGGTGAAGTTTTTTGTAAGAGCCGTGTATGTGTGTCTGTGTGTGTGTGCGTGTGTGCGCATGTGTGTGCGTGCGTGTGTGTGTTTGTGTGTGTGTGCGTGATTGTGTGTGCGACTGTGTCTTGTGTGTGTGTGTGCGCACCTTTGATAACCTGGTCTGTTTCCAGCTTCTATGAAATTATAAATTATTATCAGGGGCTACTGTTGCTCTGGCAACCCGTGACACGCATAGGCTGTTGAATGTTTAACTAAACTCTTATCTGGTCTACTTGTGTCCAGTCTGGCTGTACAGTGCCAGTGCTGTCACACATACTGACTCATACAGGTATTTTGTACCACCCGACTACCACCGTTAAAGAGTGACTACAGAGTGTGCATTGTACGAGAGTGTGCTGCCCCCTACAGGCTGAAACCGCTCCACGATTTGCCAATGCTACACACTGAAAACTATGTATTGGTGTTTTTGACTTCGGTTGACAGGTTTTGATTGAAACTGTTGGATTTATTATATGGAAGCCTGTTTAAAAGCTTTTCGACAGTGTGATTTGCAATGTCCAACGGTGTTGTTCTCAAATTCTCCCCATTCTTAAAAACGCTCAACCCTTTTCCCTACTGTAACTTCATCATCTGGATTCATTCAAATCCTATCCCCAATGTCCTCCCTCCGCTTACCTGTAGGTGCCCTTGTGCAAGACGTTCTGCCATTTTCTCATATTTGTGAACGTGTCAAAACGTTTTTTACAGAAACAGAGTTGATGTTGCAGACCCCGCTTGTCTCACATCACGCATAGTGGGTTCACAACACGCTCGGGTTGTGTTAGAAATCAACCGAGCGTGACTGTTTCCACTCTAGTGACATTCATCTGAATTCACTGGGAGCGTCTTTGGAAGAGAGCGTCTCCCTAACCCAGGCCTGGGTGGTTTGCAGGCGGCGTGGGCATCGCCGCCACCCAGCTGTGCCAGACGGTCCCCGGGGTGACGGTGTTCGGCACGGCGTCGGCCAGCAAGCACGAGACTGTCCTGGAGGGCGGGCTGAGCCACGCCATCGACTACCGCACCAAGGACTACGTGGAGGAGATACGCCAGCTGAGCCCCACCGGTGAGGAACCCAGGGGGGCCTGCTGACGTGTGGCTGTGGGGGTCAGGGTACTGTAGTGACGAGGGTGGGAGTGTGATCGGCTTCGTATCACACTTGTATCGTATAAATCTACATGCACATCTGCGGCAAAGTATATCTACAGCTCGGCAGTGGATAAAATGAATATTAATCACTTACCTTACGTTTTGTTAGACAAAATGTAAGTGTTTTTTATTGCGATCCGCTATAATATTCTATATCGTACCATCTGCCGAGTTGATTTGGTTTGTTCCACATTTGAGTGGCACAATAATATTTAATGACGAATGATGACTTTTATTTTGGGGGCAGACAGGATCCATGTCTAACAGACAGAACATTATCTCTCTCTCTCTCTCTCTCTCTCTCTCTCTCTCTCTCTCTCTCTCTCTAACTCTCCCTCTAGGAGTGGATATAGTGCTGGACCCACTCGGAGGCTCCGACACCAGCAAAGGCTTTGGATTGTTAAAACCAATGGGAACCATCGTTGTCTTCGGTAAAACATGCACTAGAGTTACAAAAATCCCCCTCTCTCTCACTCTCAGAATGGCCTTTTACGTGAGTGTCTCTCTCTCTCTGATTGGCTGCCTCAGGTGCAGCCAACTGTGTGACCGGGCAGAAGAAGAACCTGCTGGCCATAGCCAAGACGTGGTACAACCAGTTGTCCATCAGCACCCTGAAGCTGATGCAGGCCAACAAGTCTGTGTGTGGCTTCCACCTGGGCTACCTGAAGGACTTCACCCTCATCAGGAACACCATGGAGACCTTGCTGGGCCTCTACGTCCAGGGGAAGATCAAGCCCCGCATCGACTCCACCTACCACTTCGAAGAGGTCTGAAACAGGATGTAGATGTGTTTTCTTTGCGTTGTTGTTGTTGGTGAGAAACATTGTTTGTTTGTTTGATTATTTGAGAGATTGAGGAACACCATTCTTTAATTGTTAGGTGCTATCTGCGATCTCCATGTGATCTAAAAGATTTACTGTAAATTGATTTTTTCTTAATTACATGTTGATTAAAAGAAATACTGTAGTTTAGTCAATAACATATTGATGGTATTAAGATAAGATTGATTCACAGCATGTCATGGTGCAATCACAGTCTGTTACCCTGATGGCTTTTCGTTGGCTTTTCGTTGAGTTTTCCTTTTGGTTTTATTTAACGGGCCGCTATAGTGTTCTAGTGCTTCCTGTCTTCTGAGTTTAGGCAGACCACTAAATTATCACGCAGACCTCGATTGCAAACAGTTAAAAATAGATGAATAAACAAATGCAGTGAGCCAGCGTTGGAATGGCCGTCACAAGAATGTCACGCACAACTATTGACCGGAAATCCTCTCTGTCGTATAAGATAATAAGAAGCCATAGAAACAACTTTATCAACCAAACAATCGCAATGATATTTCTTTCGCAAAATTCGAGAAGAAAATATTATAATTTTATAATTCTGAATAGTATAATTATCGTCATTTCTCACTGACTACCTGCAATACCCTCGAGACAACGGGTTGGTAAACACAAGTGCCAGCGGTGCCGATGGCGTAGAGACCCACTGTGGGCGGAGTTGTACAAGCGACATGACGAGCTGGTTTGATCATGCCTGACTCCCTGCTGCACCCCGCTCCCCTCCCCCGCTGAGGCTAACTAATACGTACATCTGAGAGGTCAACCGCACAGGCCGTCGCAGTCTGACGCTAGAGTCTGTCTGCGCTGCCTGTGTGTTTATGTGTGTGTGTGTGTGTGTATGTGTGTGTGTGATGGTCTGAGTGTGTGTGTGTGTGTGTATGTGTGTGTGTGTGTGTGTGATTGTGTGAATGTGTGTGTGTGTGTGTGTGTGTGTGTGTGATTGTGTGAGTGTGTGTGTGTGTGTGTGTGTGTGTTTGTGTGTGTGTGTGTGTGTGTGTGTGTGTGAGTGATTGTGTGAATGTGTGTGTGTGTGTGTGTGTGTGTGAGTGATTGTGTGTGTCACGGCACAGTAGGCACTGAAT
>JAOPUD010000070.1:15425184-15448685 GCA_027122715.1 Trisopterus minutus
TCCCGTCTCTCCCCTCTTCCCTCTCTCCTCTCTCCCTTCTCTCCCTTCTCTCCCCGCTCTCCTCCCCTCTCTCCTATCCTCCCCTCTCTCCTATCCTCCCCTCTCTCCTATCCTCCCCTCTCTCCTATATCCTCCCCTCTCTCCTATCCTCCCCTCTCTCCTATCCTCCCCTCTCTCCTATATCCTCCCCTCTCTCCCCTCTCTCTCCCCCTCCCCTCTCCCCCGCTGTGTGTTCAGTATGAGCTGAGGGGGTCCACCTGTCGAGGGGCGGTGGGTGACTGTGATATCCCCGAGACCTGCACAGGAGACTCCAGCCAGGTGAGAGACACATTTAAATGAACTAAGAACACTGTTTTAAATACCGTATTTTATAAAATACAAACATTTTTGTATGACCAGGTCGATGCTGCTGAATTTGTGGTCGTTGTTGGGATTATATAAACAGATTTTTTTAAACCAAGTATTATTGGTTTTGCAGATTATGTTTTGTTTAATCTCAAAATAAAATGGGTGTGTTTATGTTGAAGACTCAAACGATAAATGAAATTGTTGAAATATAAAAACAAATGTATTTAGACACAGATTGCATATCCTTAGTACACTCAGGTCAAATACAAATGATGAAATACTCAGTATGTAATGAAAATACCTATATCAGATACATGTCATTTAAACAAGGCCCATCTCTGGTTTTGGACTGTATTTTATGAATGCTAGAGAAACAGTGCCGTGGTACAGTAAATGAACATAAACATTAATCTGGTGTGTTCTGTGTATCTACTCATCAACAAGAATATAACTTAAAACTAAATATTATTGGACATGCAAATGATTCACTTTCCTCTTCCAGTGTCCCCATAATGTCCACAAGTTGGATGGATACACGTGTGAGACTGGGCAGGTATGTGTGTATACCTGTTTGTGTAGTTTTTATACCTTTTATACGTTTTACATCCCAAACTATTTTTGCCTTGAATAAAAGTGCTCCTGTGTGGCTTAGTGTTATACACTGTTATACAATACAGATTGTTTTGGTTCAGGAAATAAAAAGCTTCCTAGGAATTTGAGTAAACTTATAATCTGCTCTTACCAACACAATTTAAGAAGCAACAAGCAGGAAGTTTGTGTATAGTTTGGCCGAACGTAACCCTGTCACTGGTCCAACCCCTTTCTTTACCATCAATATTTACATGACACCTCTAAAGAACCTCATACTCATTTTTCTTATCTATCTGTGAATTAGGTATTCAGAGTTGATCCATCTTGTGTCTCATGTAACCCTTTAGGGGCGTTGCTATGGCGGCCGCTGCAAGACCAGAGACGGACAGTGTCTGACCGTGTGGGGCCACAGTATGTTACCATTCACGTCTTTCCTTCATAATCCCCTGATTAAGTCTGACGTCACACAGTGTAACACATTCCTTCTTAAAACCTCTGGGTTAGACATCACAGCTGGTCTCTTCTGAAAACCTCTGGGTTAGACATCACAGCTGATCCCTTCTTAAAACCTCTGGGTTAGACATCACAGCTGGTCTCTACTTAAAACCTCTGGGTTAGCCATCACAGCTGATCACTTCTTAAACCTCTGGGTCACCCTCACCTACGGCTCAAACGCGGTGTCTTCTGTTCCCAGACTCTGCAGACCGCTTCTGCTACGAGAAGTTCAACGTGGAGGGCTCAGAGAAGGGCAACTGTGGAAGGGACCCCAGTGGCCACGGGTGGCTGCCCTGCCAGAAACTGTGAGTTATGCTGAAAGAGGTGATATAATGCCACCAGGTGTGAGAGTGATTAGCCATTACAAGCCATTACAAACCCTGCCATTCCCTGTGCCCTAGTGACATCACTAGTGGATGTGATGTATGCTGGATAGATCTGTCTACCAGCCTACATCCGTCATACATCTAGGTGGACATGCCCACCAATGATGTTACTAAAACACAGGGAAAGGCAGATTTTCAAACGGCTTGTAACGGCTAATCCCACTCTTACCTGGTGGCATGATATCACCCCTTTAAAGCCTGTCGTGCTGTTGAGAAGATGGAGGACAGGACACCAATCAGTGATCAGGGGAGGGGGTTGGGTGGCAGTGAGGAAGTGAGAATAGCCTCCTGCGTCGCGTAGTGAAAGTAAAAGCAAAAAGCAAGGTTTAATTTAAGAGTGGATATTAGATGTTCTATTTATACTTATCAAACATATAAGTTGTCTTTTCCTATGTTTTCATAGCAAACTTTTCATTAAAAACCCTTTTTCAGAGGATATTCTAAATTCTTATGCCTGTATTTGCGGTACAACTACAACAGCCCATTTTATGGCCACATTTTTCACTTACTTGCCACACTGCCCCGGTGTGTCTGTGTCCACTCACCATGGTTTGATCCATTCATTATATGAAAACAGTGTGTTTAGAGGCAGCGATGAGCAGTTCTTTTTTAAGTGGCATGGTTTCGACCCCTGAATTACCTTTGAGACACAGAGTATACAATGGAATACTTTAAATATGCCATTTGAATGTCCCTAGGGATCACATAAAACCTTGAATGATTGCTATTGCAATTTCTCCCAAACCTGGGATTCACTAGACGAGTGGCTGGTGATGGTGACCAAGCCCTCACACCCGATCCACCTAGCTACAGTCAAAACAATGCGGACACTAACTGGTGCTTTGAGCACTAACGCATGTGCACCTCTGTGCTGGGAGCTTTGGTCGGGGAGTCTTTGAAGACATCCATGAGTCATGTGCATGCTGGCATTCAGCGACCTACTGAAGCCCAGTCTCCCTCTATAGCCATCATTATTAAGGGTTGGAATTGGCAAAACTGTAACGATTCGATAGTATTGTGATATTTGGGCCACGATTCAATATTATTGCGATTTTGCGATGCAGCAAGTATTGCAATTCGATTCTGCGATATATTGCGATTCATGTTTCCCATATGATTCAAAGGCATTACAAAAAATGAGGAAAATAAGACTGATCAACTCACTTCAACTATCATATTTAATTATGTGAACAACATTATCTTCTACACATTAACTGAAGTGCAAAAACGTAGCTGGGTAGTGCGAAAACTTTGTCCTTGAACATTCAGGACACAGGACTATAGTAAGAGACCTCTCACATGAATGCTAAGCTCCCAGCATAAACTTAAAATTATTTAATTACAAGTGGGTAACAAAAAGCAGACGTAATAGAGTAACATAAACCTGAGAATAATCATATAAATAACTTAGAGCTTCAATCAAATTTAGAAAAATAAACAAAAATGTGTACTGCTAGAGTCCAGTCCTGTTGGCTGCAAGGTCATCAACCAAAATGTTAAATTAATTTGGGAATAATGGTATTTCTGTTCAGTAAAAGGAGTTGGTCAACATGCTACATGCTACATGTTAGGCTGCATTGTTTAACTCAGGAGCTGCTTCGTTGGAATGAATGGCGCTGAATCCAGTTGATGTAATACATCCATCGGTTTGACTCCCAGACAAAATCCTTTTGTCACATCCTAAAAGTTTGATCAGGAGGTCCACTGGTTTACCTCTAAATGTCCTGCAGCAAGATGCCTAACCCTACTTGCTGTTTAATCTGTCTGTGTCCCTCTACCTCTCTTCCTGTCTCTCTACTTCTCCATCCCTTTCCCTTTATGCCTCTCCACCTATCTCTATGCCCCTCTACCTCTTTGTTTCTCACACTCTCTCTCACTCTCTCTGTCCCTCTTTTTCTATTTCTATTTCTCTTTCTCTTTTTCTTTCTCTTTCTCTTTTCTCTCTTTCTCTTGTCTCTCTCTTTCTGTGTGTGTGTGTGTGTGTGTGTGTGTGTGTGTGTGTGTGTGTGTGCTATCAGGGACGTTCTGTGTGGCTTCCTGATGTGCACCAACCTGACCTCCAGGCCCCGCTACGGGGAGCAGCAGGGGGAGCCCACCAGCCTGACGGTGTACCACCAGAACCGATACATGGACTGCCGGTGAGGTCATATGTAGAGGTCGTAGGTCACCGGATCCCAGGGAGTCCATCAACCAAGCTGGACAGCTGAGATTTTTTAACAAACTGTGTGTGTAGCAGTTGACCACTGGTGTAAACTGACCAAAAAATACGGCAAAACCTGACAGTCTCCATGTGCTCCACTCAGCGGAGATAACACCATTTTAGGAGAAGGCTAAATTAACGCTAAAATGAAACATTGTGTATTTTGAACTGTTGAATAAATACATAGTACTGAATTAAATAAATAGAAAGATTAATATTTTATAGACAAAATGTAACCGTTTTTTCTGAACGGCATTCACGCATCAACCAAATAAATAAACATAAAGAACAAACAGACTGGAATTCGGGAATTGCATTTCGACAAAGCAAATTTCTTTGTTTTTCCACATCAAACGACGAACTTCCTATCCTTTAAATGTGTCAGACGTGTCAGGCGGCAGATGTGTGCTTACTTCACACACTTGTTTGCATCTCGGGGGTTTTATGAGTTGAAAGATTTCGGAAACTAGCTGCGACCTTAGAGGCTAATGTTACATTCCTGGAGTGTTGATTGAGCCGATGCTTATTGACGCTGGAGAGTTAGGCTGCTTGCTCCTAATCTATTATAACCAGAGCCAGCCACTGCACAAGCTGGCCCTCAACACAGCCAAAGTTCAACCAGTCTGCCCTTCACTCCAGATAGAAAGTGGAGTTAATAGTTGGAAGGGTCAGAGATGCTGAGGAAGGGAGGATAAAGTGATAAGACAGAGAGATAGTGAGAGAGTCTAGAGAGTCTGGCCATATAGGAGGCTGGAGGGAACAAGATGACTAATATGCCATGAGGTATTCCCCCAGCTTTCCCAGATTTAATCCTCTCGACGCTAAACAGTTCCGTTAGTCTACTTAGCTATGGTTGGGGAGTTTAAGCATTGCTTGTTATGTGCTACGGGGCACATTGTAGATGCAGACGTTAATAATCTAAGATTGGGGAACTGGCAGATGATATTTAATAGTTGTATCAAGATGATTATTAATAGGGGTGTAGTCAAAGATCAAGATCTTTTTAGTCTGAATCGTTCACAACTTCCAAAAATCGATTGATTTATTATTTACTTTCATATTATTCTCTAACATTATTGCAACATTTTGTTGATAACAAGATCACCTTTTGCACCTTTACTCTGCTTTCATGCCATAATTAGCTACTTTGCATGCGTTGACCCCTTCTAACACAGGATGCCTGTAAGTGTCCTGCCATAATCCACTTGTGGAGTTATATATAAATAAATATGAAATAATAAAACTATTATTTATTTCAAATGTTTATGGTGTCAATCCCCTGCTTAGACTTAGTGACGGGTCACGACCCACTGACGGGGCACGACCCACACTTGGGTCATGACCCGGTGATGGCATCCCGACCCAGTGATGGGTCCTGACCCACTATTTAGGAGCCACTGACCTAGAGACCCTTTCCCTCTCGTTCCTCGCCTGTGGCTCCTTGATGACCTTTGACCTCTGTCCTCAGCGGCGGCCACGCGGTGCTGGAGGACGGGTCGGACCTGGGCTACGTGGAGGACGGGACGCCGTGTGGGCCCAACATGATGTGTCTGAACCGCCACTGCCTGGCCGTCAACACCTTCAACCTCACCATGTGCCCCGGCTCCTCCCCCTCTCGGATCTGCTCCCACCATGGGGTGCGTTGCCATGGCATCCAAGCCTGTTCTATCTGTTTTGGTTCCAGTTGCATCAGGTTGGATGGCGTGTTCGCTGGTGCTCGTGTGGGTCTTTGGGTCCCTGTCTTTGTGTCGGAAGTCAAAACCAAAACCAGAGCATTCTAATAAACTACTTTAAAAAATATTATTATAAGGACAAGGATAAAATACTGTTCAGCCTTTCGCTCGCTCTCTTGCACAAGTTGGAATGTTTGACGGATGTATGGCCAATAACCGGTTACTTATATAATGCTTTTAACCAATATAGGGCAATTTGAGTCCATATATACATCTTAAACCACATTTTTTAAACTTTCTGAATTTAAGTTTCGATTTTAAACTTCCGTCAGACCGACCTGCCCCACTATTGGAGTTATTAAACCCGCTGTAGGAAAGATTGAAGAGTTGCGACGAGAGAGTACAAAAATAAAACCAAAAAACGTTGCCTCCTTCTCTGCCAACATTTCTCTGCTGTTGAAAGGTGCAGCAATCATCCACCGTCGTGACAACTCTGAAAAAGAAACATAAATTGGCTCATCAAGAGAGCGACACGCATTCAACCAAAACAGACATTGTATTTCCCTCCCTCACAGCTCACCAATGGCTGGGATATTTGTAACAGATGACTCTTAAATGACAGTTCTTGAGTCTCCAGCAACGACAGTGACCTCAAACGGCTGCCCTGTGTCCGTCCCCCTCTCCCTGCAGACGTGTAGCAACGAGGTGCGCTGCATCTGCGACGCGGACTACACAGGAAAGGACTGCAGCGTGTTCGACCCCGTCCTGCTGCCCACGCCCATGGAGGGCCCCGAGAAGTACAAAGGTACCGCGGGTGGACCCACGTACAGATACAGTCCATTTACCGTTTACCATCTAGGTAGGGAGGTGAATGGATGTTTTTGGTCTTCTAATCTTGCATAGATCACCTGTATTTTGCTTTCCAACTTATTTTTTGCTTTCCACTCTTTTCACTGCAGGTTTTTGCTTCAGTTAAAATCTATGCAAGATTAGAAGACCAAAAACATCCATTCACCTCCCTACCTAGTTTTTTTTTCGTCTCTCTTTGTGTCGACAAGGTCACCGCTGGGCCATAACCCGCTGGGCCACCAGAGGCTGCTATTGAGCAAAGTGACATTAAAGCAATGTTGAGTGTAACCCTCGTCTGTTCCCCCCCCCTCCAGGGCCCTCGGGCACCAACATCATCATCGGCTCCATCGCCGGGGCCATCCTGGTGGGGGCCATCGTCCTGGGGGGCACCGGCTGGGGCTTCAAGTAACAAACAAAAATTATTTCATTCAATGAAAATGATTTTATTGCTCCGGTGAAAAGAAAAGTATATTACTTTCTACGGTTGAAAAACTGAGCGCATAGCAATGGTCTGCAGCAGTCAGAAATATAAGACAGTAGAATGCCAAAATGGACCAATCAGAATCGAGAATTCAACAAAGCTGTGTTATAATAACTAGTAATATCATAATATAAAATAAATAAAATGTATTTTAATAAAATAAGAAGAATGATACCTGAACTAGCTCTCTGGTTTTGAATGTTCACATAAACATTTTTCAGGTTTTTGAAAATAGTTTTAAGCAGTTATTCTATGGTTTCATGAGTTTCGGATTTGATTTTCCAGTAAGTTGAACTGGTTAATAATACCGCCGCTTTGTTCTGTTCACACACAATACATTTGAGTCGCATGTTTTATTTTTATTGAACTTTTGAGATAGGAATGCTTTCGAATATCAGTTATTATAATCATAAAAGAATAAATAATAAAATATAATTATTATCATAATCATAATCATCACATATGATATTAGAATGCGTCTATTTATTTATTTCCAACAGTGAATTTGTTATTCTGAGATGTCCTCACCTTCATTCCCTTCTTTAGGGCTTGGCTGTAGATCTTTGTCCAGAAATGTTGTCCTCCCTTCTGATTACTCACTTTGTGTTTGTGGTCTAGCTTCATTCAGAAAAGACACGTCATATTGTTCTTGAGTGATCTTACATGTAATCCCATATGTTCAGAACACAGTGTTTATCTGTATGTTACAGCGACCTTGATGCCATTCACTCAAGGAGGAAATGGCTGTTGATTCTAACTTTGAACTCTTTGGTCCCATTTGTCACCATGTTCCCCATCTGCTGTTCCTCCTGCTCCTCCCACCATTCCCTGGGGAACCAGGAACATCCGCAGGGGAAGGTATGAGTCTTCTCAACAAGAGACCTTCTAAACATCTTGTGTCTAAAACACATCCCTCACCCTCCACCTCCCTCGTTTCCATCATAAATATATCCAAAGCGTCTTACAGTATACTATGAGTGCATACCTAACAGGACCCCAGTGGGACTCGAACCCTGAACCCCAGATCCATGCTCACTACAACTTGGTTAAGACGGGAGCTTCAAGATCTTCTCCGAACTTCACCTAACTTCTCCAATATGGAGTTTCACCACACATTTACAAACACGATGCATTCTTTATTTCCTGACGCAGATATTCTTCACCTATTTGTACCTGATGTTTTTTTTTTTATCATAGATGCATTGCTTTTAAATGCCCTGTTTTGAAATTGTTGAACTTGAATATTTTGATTTATATTAGACATGTAGATGGATTTTTAACTCAACAGTAGATTTTTGTTTCACTAATCCTGTTAATAAATGAATTAGTATCGAGTGCTTAGATATTACTTATAAACTTACTGATAAAGTCCTGTTTGAGTTTGTAATTTGTAATCATTCAATATAAGAATCAATAAATACAAGTAATGCTTTCAAATGTTTTGATTTTTTTAATAACATTGCATGATTTATTATAATGCCTGTTTTGAATGCCTGTTTTTAACCCTTCTGAATTTTCTTAACTGCTCTACCTTTTTCCCGCCTCTCCTTCTAGATCTGGGGGTGGATGATCCACTGGTCATCCCCCGCTCTACTCTCCAGCTGTGATCTCTCTGAGGAACATATCCTCAGTCTAACTCGTCTTCCACTGACCTACACATCACCTCTTATTCCTACCTTGGCTCTAACCCTTAAACTTATGTTATCCCTTAACCCTACCTTGGCCTAAATTGTACCTTCAAGTACACCTAATGTACCTTATGCAACCTAACTTTAACCTTACCTATAATCTTAACTTTAACCTCACCTTAACATTTAACCTTAAATCTAACCTTAACCTTGACTTCACTTTAACCATACCCTGTCATATCGTGCTATCCAGTTGTATGGCACGCTGGTGCGTCCTAGTCGTAAGGTGTAAATCTCCCAGCTTTCTTGCGGCATTTCATGAAGGAACACCCCCTTTTGATCAGTCCCACTCGCTATTCTGAGAGTAGACCGAGTTCAGTGAGGCCGACCGTAAGATTCGACAACAAAAATGGCTGCGCCCGTGAAGAGATTTATCTTCTTTGTATTTGTATCACGTTGCTCATTTGAATGGCAATTTAAAAATTTTAATGATACTAGGGTGTCCAGACATCCCGGTTTCACCGGGACAGTCTCGATTTTGAGTGGCGTGTCCCGAGTCCCCGCAAAAGCCTGTCGGGATGCTAAAATGTCCCGGTTTCCACCATCAACTATGAAATGTCCCCTTTTGTCCGAGATTACATAGCCAACGTTGTCTTATTATAGCCCGATCATTAACTAAAAAACCCATAGAAAAATTAAAGCATCCATTATATGATTTCAACAATGTGTGAGGGCAGGGATGATCGCACAATGCAATGCTGCGTGATTTAATCTGCGCAGTGGAATGAGCGCTGGGCAGAGATGTTCATGCATTTCAGAAGCAGGGAGCACACACACACACACACACAATATGCTTTGTTAAAAAACTTTCTGAAGCTTCAGGCTGATTCATATATAAAATATAGAAATAAGAAATACAGTCCCACACAATACTCGTACTATCATACTATGTCTTTTCATATTTTCTCATAAATGTGTAAATAGGCCTACCAAAAACATACATGAGTTTTCCCCAATCAGTCTTTGTTGTGAGCAGGGTTAGGGTTAGTAGGATCAGTGATCATGATTTGCCTCAATATCAGAATAACACCCATAGGACAAATAGCAATGGTTTGTGGAATGCCGTGTAAGCTTGTCCAGGCCCTGCAAGTCAGGATGTAGGCGATGAGTCTGAATGAATTTTTAGGTAGTAGCCATCCCCAAAATGCACCAGAATACAGGAAATCACAGGGGAGGGATCCCCCGTCCCTGACTGCGCCCCACCCACAAATGTAATCACCAGACGCCACTGGTTCTACGTGTTGAAATTGAGCCTAACATCTGTGTCTATGATCTCACATGCACACGCACTACGGTCACACACAAAGTGTCCCAGTTTTCGTCTCAGGAAATCTGGTCACCATATCTTACACACTTAATTTCATTGCTACTTTATTCCAGTCACCAATTTATGCATTGCAAGGTCTTGCTGTGTGTGAAATACAATGTAAAGTTGTGCTGTTTGTCTTCAAGCTGGTTTGCTAAAGAGGCTAATGTAGCTAACAATAATAATAAAGACTAGCCAATGAGAAACGGGTAAGCTATGAGTGCTGCAAATCAGGAAATTACGTTGCATTCTCCCTAGAGCAGGTTGGACGTACCGGCGTACCATACAACTGGATAGCACCACATCTGATCTGCCTCCCACTTATCCTATCTCCTACATAGAATATAATTAACTTAGTCAGAACATCATTAACTATCATAACTCACTGTCCCTCTCTGTTAAAACCTAACCTTCGGTGCAAGGTTCAAAAATACATTCCGGTTATATGCTCTATATCAGGGAAATGCCTTCTTTATTCAACTCACAATTGTCATAATGTGTCTATATCAGCCTTTCGTAATCTTCAACTGGTGTGTTGTTCCAGAAAACCCACATCCTCCAGTTGAAATTGTCTTACCCCTGAGTGCTCAATATGTTTAAAGCACATAAGATGTGTCCTCTCCCTGCTCTGCCGAGACTCCCTATTCACTACGCCTTTATAATGACTCTAGGTGATCAGGATTTAGTAAGTAGCATTTGCTTGTCCAACTAGGTAATTGTTTATGCAGTAGCCTATCTCACTGCTATATACATCAGTTCTTCATATATTACATACATTCATATCTCATGCACTAATGAATGTATACTTATACCTGTAACGATTGAAAAGGATGTCTACAGAGCCTAGTTTTTCCTAGTTTTGTGTATAGATTAACACTGACCATTAATACAGCTTGATTAACAACTCTCGTGGCTAGTGTAACCATTATTTTGGCTAGGTTGACTTTTGCACATACACACAGAATGCCTTCCAACACCAGTGTGCAGTATATATTATATATCCAAGCTTAAGTATATGTATACATTATAAACAGTACATACATATATGTAATGCAAGCCTCAAATGCTGTTAGTGTATACATTAATACTAGGTGTTTAATCTTTCTTAAAGCTGATTATTCTACAGTAAAATATGAACATTTACTAATTGTTTTAATTGCACTAACTAAATAGCTTTTAGGATAAGGATCACTTTCAATGTACAAATGCCATTTCTCAAGCCAATTATTCCCATGGTTTGACAGTCAGTATTGGGATACTGGCTGAAAGTGGTACGTATGTATTATCTGGTGTCTGTGTAAGGCTATTACATTGCCATTGGAAAGGTGCTAAAGAGTGGAAAAACTACTTGACAGTCAGTCGTTTTTACAAATGTTAACTTATTGAACAAACAGTTTTCATAAAACAATTGTATAAAAAAAAAAGTTATTGATAAACCAGTGTGGAGCTGGTTTCACCGTCACATCTTTCCTGATTGAAGCCTGTGATGGTCCACAGCCCTGGTGGTCTGTTCTGACAGCCCACATGGAATGGCTTTTGGATTTTATTGTAACTAATTTTGAGGAAAACCTGGAACTACTCCCTGTTCTTTTTTTTTGTTTGTTTTCAAAACAAATGTTCATTGTCCAAATACTTTGTCCATGCTATCTCTTGATATATCGGCCCGTAATTTATTAGTAAAGAAATGGCAGAAGGAAGTTGTGGCAAAACTAGCAATAAGATCGCTCTAAGGTTTGAATGGAACCCATTTAGGCTACCACTGAGCATTAACACATAGAGGCAGGAAGAATACCTTAAACCAGCCTTTAATCATTATTATTGCAGAGATGGGGTTTGGGGCTAGGTACGTGGGACTGTTTCTGGGGGATGAGTCTGAGGGAAGAACAGGAGACAAGGGTAAGGAGAATGCAGAAGACTAAAGGTAGGAAAAATAAAAAGTGTCTGGAAACAACCTTTCTTCTGACAGCTTAGTGACAGTTGATTGAAAGTTGAATGAATGATTGAATCTGCCCCTTATGGTGACATTTGTTTGCCTTTGTATTCTTTTACTGTAAGATGTCAAAACATTTTCACCTGGCTAAGACATTTTCACCTGGCTAACCCAATGTTTAGATCTGTTGTGGTATTTATGCAAATGAGTAGGCATACATACATCATATGATGCACCGTTTGCCCATGTTAACGAGCAATTTCCAAAACTTGTAATATATTTTTTGTTTGTTGTGATGTAAGCTATAAACTCAGTATTTAATGATGAATAGGCATATGAATAGGATATATTTGCGTCTTTTCGAAACTTTCCCCTAATGACAATTTTAAATGTTATTTTCAGAGTTTCTTTTTGTGTACATTCTTATGGAAAACAAATGATTGATGTGAATCTGTAATAACACTTAAAATAAACTACTGAACCTAGTGTAATGTACAGAAGTAACAGGAAAATAAAATACAAAAGAAAATCGAACTTGCTCACGCTAGTTTTTTCTTATGTGAAGTGTAGCCTACCTGGATTTTTATTAGTATTTAAAGATATACCTGGCAAAAGTGTTTTATTTTTTACTATTTCTAATTTGGTGGCTAACGAAGTGAGCGCTGCATGCAGCCATCATCTAATCAAAGCGGGGCAAACAGAGCGTCTGTTTACCGAGGAGCAGTGCGGAGCGGCGGACTGCTGCAGGCTGCCCTCAGCGCCAGCTCTGCAGCGACGCTCTCCGACGCTCTGCAGGCTGCACCCCGCAGACTGTCCACGTCTACAACATTCCTCCAGCCCCTCAGCCCGACCCACCGCTCCCCCTCCAGCCCGACTCACTGCTCCCCCTTCAGCCCGACCCACCGCTCCTCCGCACAGTCTGCAGCCGACTTCCCCGAGGTGCCTGCGTAGTTATCCGGCACTACCCCCCCACACCATCGATGCAACTCTAAACTCCTTTAAATTTAGTCGTTTTTGTTTCCAATTCGGTTTTATATTTATATTGCAACATGTTCGCCGTGTGTGTTTTGATTTCGGTGCTCAATGCGCTGTTCTGCGTGCACTGCAACCCCAGTCCCGTCGGAGATGTAGTCGTGGAGCGGTATTCCACCCCGGCGGCGTGTCCCAGAGAGGTGAAGAGCGGAGACCACGTTCGGTATCACTACAACGTCACTCTGCTCGACGGGAAAACATTCGATTCAAGGTAAGTCCACCGGTAGGTCCCCGGGCGGAGAGCGGACCGCTAAGGCCCAGTTCCTACCGCAGAGACCCGGGTTTCCATTCTTGCCCGTGCTCCGCTGCGTGTGTCTTCCCCTCTCTCTCTTATACCTTCCTCTCTTTCTCTGCAATAAAAGGATAAAACCTTCCAAAACAAATCTTAAAAAGCTAAGGCAACGTGTCATGCAGCATGGCCCTGTGTAACGTTACGATGTTTAATGAAGTATATATTAGGCCCATTCCCAGAAAGTTGACCCTAATGTTACCATATAGGCTGTAGGCTATTGCAAACTCATGGTAAAGCGATGTTCGAGAGATGAAAGATGGGGCTGCGATTTGATTCCATGACGTTTGTTCATTTTAAATGCTGTATGGAAGTAACTGTAGCCCGGGGGCATGGTTTGCATATGTGGCACTCGTGGACATCACTTTTTTTTCCATTTGTATTGTGAAAAAAAAATAGGAGGAGGTGGAACATGGATGTTTACAGAAGTGGGCTACACACGGTCCTTTTTACTTAAGTTTGTATTTCGTGCCACTTCACAGCCATCAAAAAGGGGTACCCAAGGTTGGACTGATCGGGGAAGGCCGTCTGATCGCCGGCATCGAGAAGGGGATCGTGGGGATGTGCATCAACGAGCGCAGGAAGGTCACCGTCCCGTCACACCTGGCCTACGGCGCTGCCGGTGCAGGTAACGCAGTCGCTAACGTCACTTATTCATCATGCGTCCTTCATCCCCACATAAATCGTCATTCAATAAATACAAATATAAAAAAAAACTTGGGTGAAGTTTTAAGGTGAAGTGTGTAGTATTTATTTATTATTCATTGAAATGTATTAATTGCTAACGTCACTTATTCATCATTCTTCCTTCATTCCCACATATAATGTTCTCATTAAATAAATACAAATATTTCAAACTTGGCTGAAGTTTAAAGTGTTTGTGTGTAGTATTTATTTATTTTATTTTATTTTCCTTTATTATACCCAGAGAGCCTTCTCAGATGAAATATGTATTTTACGAAGTTCCCTGACGTGATAAAACAGCGCAATATGTCACGTAAAGCTTAAGCAGACAACAATTAACAAACGTGTTTCAGTAAAAACCGACGCTGGAATTGTATTTGATTTAGTGGCATCTAGTGGTGAGGTTGCAGATTGCAACTAACTGAATCCCCCATCCCCATTCTCCTCATATAAAGATATACCTGCGGTGTATATATATATATAAATATATATATATCTATATATATATATTTCTATTGCTATTGCTACACATATATATATATATATGTATATATATGTATATATATGTATAACATGACATTGTTTTATTCCATTCTAGCCAAGTGCGTTCTGCTAGATGCCACTTAATTCTGCACTCATTTGAATTATTTTAACTTCTCTCACATTAGTGGCTTGGATTGAATGTGAACGTTTTTTCTTTCAGGTGATGTGGTACCTCCAGATGCGACCCTGGTGTTTGACCTGCATCTGTTGGACCTGTGGAACAACGCTGACCTGGTGGTCACCAAAACCATCTCCACCCCCAAAGACTGCCGGCGCTCCATCATGCGCACAGACTTTGCTCGCTACCACTTCAACGGCACGCTGCTCGACGGCACACTCTTTGACTCCAGGTGAAGTCGCGCGCTGGCATACATTTCATACTATTTCATTTATTAAATGCTCAATTGAAAAAAGTTTTATGACAATTTAAGAAACCTAATAGGACTTGTACATCAGTATGCAT
Source organism: Trisopterus minutus (assembly GCA_027122715.1). Classification (NCBI taxonomy): domain Eukaryota; kingdom Metazoa; phylum Chordata; class Actinopteri; order Gadiformes; family Gadidae; genus Trisopterus; species Trisopterus minutus. The sequence goes on from JAOPUD010000070.1 coordinate 15,440,143, forward strand.
CATTTTGCTAGCCCCAATAAAGTTGAAGTTAACTAAAATCCTACATAAACTAAAATGGTAACTAAGGCTTATCAAAGCCTGGTTTGGTGGTGTCTCGTATATGAAACGATGTGGCTGTTACAAACACAAATATGTCTCCCCATAATGAAACAACAACCAATAACATTTCAATAACATGTTCTCATACTTCCAAAATGGATACAGTCATTGCATGTGACGATGTACAACCCCTATTTAATATTGTAGAATATAATATAGGGTGAATTTTGGTGACTTTAGCTGTTTGACATCTTTTCAAAAACATTGTTATGACATAAGTTATGTTACTGATCAAACTTAAACATTATTGTAAAAAATGCCAAAGTCAAGTAAAACCTCTTCTCTCTGTGTCTCAGACTGTGTTGCCAGGTGTCTGGTCCAGCGTAGTGTGAAGTGTGTTTTACTTTGCGCTTGTATGAGCCCCACCTCAGCTACGCTCGCGAGCAGACGCACGACTCCCTGGTGGGGGAGGGCTGGCTGATCAAGGGCCTGGACGAGGGCCTTCTGGGCATGTGTGTGGGAGAGATCCGCACCATCGTCATCCCCCCCTTCAAAGGCTACGGAGAGAAGGGACTGGGTAGGTCATGAAGAGGGGGCTGTATGTGGTTGGAACTCACAATTCACAATGTCCGTAGCGTACATTTAGGGCAATTAGCAGACACTTGCAATAAGAACATTTGTCAAAGAAGGAGAAACAACAATATATTGCTTTCGGTACAGTAGGAATGATCATAGAACCAAGTGCCAAGCACCAACAATTGTTAGGTTAACCCATTCCCTGTATACAACAAAGCTAGCTAGGATAAGATGCTACACAACTTAGTACTATTTTAAAGTGTCGGGACGTACAACACACAATAAGTGTGTACATTAAGTGTCAGGACGTACAACATACAATAAGTGTGTACATTAAGTGTCAGGATGTACAACATACAATAAATGTGTAGAAGGAGTGGGAGGGAGTGGTCAGTGTAACCTGTAGGCATTCTGGAGCATGTGTCCTAACCCGTACCTGCTCCTTGATGAAATAGACCTGGATTCACTGCTTTGGAGCTAATCATTGCTACAAGTAAATGTTGCAGTTTGACATATTGTATTCAAACATCCAACATCGTTATTATACGTAAGTGCTACGTATATATAGCAGTCAGTTTGAAAGTAATTGTAATGGTATTTGGGGAATTACTTAAGCAGTGATTTTTATCGACGACAGAATACATACTTATAGAGTCAGCAGTATGGTCACGTCAATAATAAAAAACAATGCTGATGTCCTTGGCACTGGTGTCATCCAGGCCAGGAGGTGCCGTCCCACGCCACCCTGATCTACAGCATCCTGCTGGTGGACATCCACAATGCCAAGGACAACATCACGGTGGAGAACCAGGTGGTGCCCGAGTCCTGCACCCGCAAGTCGGTGGTCGGAGACTACATGCGGTACCACTACAACGGAACCTTCCTCAACGGCGTCACCTTTGACACCAGGTACACTGTTCATCATGGCTTTAAACATACCACTATGAAACCAGGTATACTAGTCATCATGGCTTTAAACATACCATTATGAGTGAAGGCAGTAGAGGTAAGATGGGTCTTGACTCAAGGTGGGATTTGAAAACCGGGAGGGCTTCTGAGTCTCTGATGTCTCGGAGGAGGGAGTTCCTGAGCTGAGAAGACTCCTAAAACTACAAAGTTTGGACTTGGGGTGGAGAGAACTGAGGTGGACGTGAGGGGCCGAGATGTGGGGAGAGAGGAGGTCAGTGAGATATGGGGGAGCCAGTTAGTGAAGGGCTCTGTAGGTGAGGAACAGGATGTTGAAGTTGATTCAGCGGGAAACCGGAAGTCAGTGGAGGTCCTTTGGGGACAGGGGGGTGATGTGGTGCCAGGGTTTGGTGGGAGTTGCATTCTGGACCGGTTAGAGTTCATTGATGAAGCTGGCACTGATGCCATAGAGGAGTGATGTGATGTAGTCCAGGCGGGAGGGTATGAAGGCGTGGATCAGTGTTTCAGCAGCAGAGCGTGGGAAGGAGGGCCTTGTGGTAGAAAGCAGTTTTAACGACTTGACAGATATGAGGTTCAAGGGAGAGGGTGGTGTTCAGTATCACGTCATGGTTGCATGCTTGGGACAAAGGGGAGACAGTAGTGCTGTCGATGGAGAGATTGGGGTTGTTGGTTCTGCTAAGGGTGGACTTGGTGCCAATGAAGAGGAGCTCAGTTTTGTCACTATTGATTTTGAAGAAATTGAGTGGCATCCAGTTTTTTGTTAAACTGTTAAACTGTCTGCAGCTACCAGAGGAACACCACCTACAACACCTACATTGGCATGGGCTACGTCATCACCGGCATGGACCAGGGGCTCCTTGACGTGTGTGTGGGCGAGACCAGGAGGGTCATCATCCCCCCACACCTAGCGTACGGCGAACAGGGAGCCGGTGAGTCCTGCACAGAAGACCATCGAAGCATTAAGCTTCAGTGTCTTAGAACTCTTTAGCCTTAAAGCATGGTTACCCTTGTAAAAGCATTCTAAGCTTGAGGATCTTTCCATTAGCATTGCTAGCGGTAGTATTGCTAGTCTTTAGTCTGTTCTTTGCCTTTAGCCTTACTGTCCTTATGTTAGTTATTTTAGCCTTTTGTCCTTTAGCATTATTGGCTTTAGCAGTCAACGCTTTCGTTTTTCAAGCCTTCTTAATCACAGCATACGTTCCATCTGCGGGTGCTGCTCTGTAGAGCTGCCCCCGGTGGTTCCATGGTTGTTCCACATCCTAACGATGTCTTCCACGTCATTATACTGATGCCACCATTGCCCTCATCTCTGGCTGAATGTCAGGCTGCTGTGGTTTGAAATAACAATTCCTCTTGTGGTGGTGGGGGTTTCCTCCAGGTAAGGACATCCCCGGCTCTGCCGTGCTGGTCTTTGACGTGAACATCATCGACTTCCACAACCCAAAAGACAACATCACCGTGGAGATCATCTCCAAACCAGAGAACTGCACCGAGACCAGCGATGCAGACGACCTCATCCACTACCACTACAACTGCTCCCTCATGGACGGCACCCTACTGTTCGCCTCGTAAGTCCCTACGTCCCCACAAACACAACGTGGTCCCAACCTATTTTCAGGGATTTAAGTTCAGTTTAAATTAAATATTTAGCTGTTAAGCCCAAAGCACACAGCCATGTCGGGACCCCAAGTAAAATAAAACTGTTTAGACAAAGAATTGTGTGGTGTAGCAAAGTGTTAGAGTCATTAAGATTTGATGATGGTTCCTATTAGACTTATTCTTACCAGTATTACAAAACATTCAGTATCTTCTCTTAAAGTATTCGGTAATGATTCTGAAGTATAAATAAAGGGTAGCAAGACAAAGAGGGCGTATTGACTCTCAGCTGAAAGGGACGGGGTTCCATACCCAATGTCAACAACCCACCTTGGTTCGGCATCCTTGAGCAATACGCCCCTAAGCCCTACCTGCTCTCTAATGACGGCTATGGGTACTCACTGGAAATACCTTTGGACACATCTCCTCAATACTTTGCCTCTCCATGCCTCTATGAGGAGATCAGGAGCTTATTTTCTTGTGCTGTCCAACAGAGGGAACTATGAGAACCACCAGGAGGCGCTGCTGGGAGCCGACAAGGTGATTGACGGCCTGGACCAGGGCCTGAGGGGCATGTGTGTCGGGGAGAAGAGGGTGGTCACCGTGCCTCCTCACCTGGGACATGGAGAGAACGGAGGTGAGACCAAACGCTCTGCAGTGCAGCCGTTGTAACGTGAATGGCTGTTCCTGACTAATGGGTGCAAATTGCTGTCCCGGTTTCTGGTTACCAAGAAAAACATGTTTTGACTGGTAACTGTTGAGATGTATCAAGAACATGTTATGATCCGTTTCAGTACGATAGGACCCGTTTAGGCCGTAACCAAATACATTTGAACAAAATTGAACACCATTTCTTAGCTCTTTCTGTTAGCTAGGTCGTTGGGCCCGATCCTTGACGCATTTTTTTATTTGACGAATGATTTCATATGATTTTAATTAGAGCTATTTAACAAAAAACATTAAAATCTTAAAATTCTATGCCATAACCAAAGCCCCTAATTATAATGTTAATTATTGCCCCTAATAATTATTTTAAATCACTTTATTGAGATTAAATGGGGAGTTAGTGCCATAAACACAGAGTGGCGTATTTAGCAAATTGGGGGCCCAAGGTGAAGATATGTATGGGGCCCACCTCATCCGATCTTTAAAAGAGAATGTGCCAACTGAATGGTGGATTGGCAGGTAAAGCTAATCTATGCGGAAGTAAAGGTTGGAGATGAGAGAAAAAACCTTTGACTCTGTTTGTGTACAAAAAAAAAGAAAAGTTTTTTTTTTTTGGAGGTTGGTTGAGGGTCCCCCTACTATGTGGGCCCCAAGTGGCCGCCTACCTATGCCTCTGTTATGTTAAGATGTTAACACCCTCTCTCCCTTTTATAAACTCCTGAGCTGAACTTCATACCCAACTAAGTCTCTCTCTCTCTCTCTCCCCCCCCCACTCTCTCTGTATCACTCCCACTCTCTCTCTCTCTCGCTCCCACTCTCTCTCCCAGCTACCGGAGTGCCGGGCAGCGCGGTGTTGGTGTTTGAGCTGGAGCTGATAGACCTGGCGAAGGGTGTCCCCCCCGGCTACCTGTTCGTCTGGCTGGGAGACAGCCCAAAGGAGCTGTTTGACTCCCTGGACATGAACAAGAACAAGGAGGTGCCCGAGGAGGAGGTGAGCCCCTAGCCTGGGTGACTCCGTCCCTGTCTGATGATAGTGTTGGGTATTTGGACGGAGACAAAAAGGGTTCTCGGTGTAGTGAAAGTTCAACTCAATGTTTTGACCCAACCGTCCATAGGGAGTTCATATGAACCAATGACAGTTTGCCTTTTTGTCTTGAGATGACGTTACCATGGATGAGTTAGCCAGGTTAAGTCCAGATAAATATGTAGATACAAGAACAAGCCATTTAGTGGAGGTTGTTTACCAGGGGTAGTACTAAAATAACTTGGGATGGTCAGCTCCAGTGGGAATTGAACCCTCAACCCTCACAGTGTTAACGTGGCGCTCAATCAGTTGATTTATTCAGGATTTATTCCAGCCATCCAATTAAGGGACAAATCACATCACTCACACGTTCCTGGGAATGCACGCGGTCATCAGAAACATGGAAACCCTTGTTCACATGGTCCTTAACGTTTTCTGTTTCAGTTCGGAGAGTTCATCAAGCTGCAGGTGGCAGAGGGCAAAGGTCGCATGAAGCCTGGCATGGACCCAGAGGAGATCATCGCAGACATGTTCAAGAACCAGGACAGGAACCACGACGGTCTGATCACCCCCGACGAGCTGAAGCTGAAGGTGGAGGAGGACCAGGAGCGCGAGGCCGCCAAACACACAGAGCTGTGATGCGTGGGAACAGACAACTAACATACCAACAAGTGGAACAAAAAGATCGTAAAGAACAAGCGGAAGAAAGATCGCGAAGAGCAAGCAAACAGAAGAAAGATCGGAAAGAACAAGCAAACAGAAAAAAGATCGTAAAGAACAAGCAAACAGAAGAAAGATAAGAAAGAAGAGCAAACGGAATATGAAATGTGCGCATCCTCTCTCAGGGACAAAGCCAAACACCTTGAAACATTTTATGACTGACTTTTACTTCAAGATTCTTATTTTCCTTTAAGCATCATTAAAGCGACACATTTGAAAGTTTTCTTTTTAATAACGAGAGAAAATATTGAAAATAATTATTTTGGAAACTTTTTTATTTCTGTGTTGTGTGATTGGATGTGTTTGAAACAGAGTTTTAAGTGTATTGACTTAAATTAATCTACGGAACAAGCCCCTATTGTTATCGTCCGTGACGTTTGTAATGTTAAAATGTTTTTAAGAAAAATGCCGTTGTCTCTTCTTTATTGTAATTGTAATTTATGATCAATGGTTTCACTATCCGATAACTGCAAACATTTGGCCAGTATCTTTGAAGAATATCAAATTGGGTTACGTTTCGTCTACATGCAAATGTTCTTGAGAGGTTAGTGACTCTTAATGCTTCCCATAATATCCCAGCTCACACAAGATCGGATTTTAACTTTTTCTTTATCATAGATGCATCTAATGGAGAACACAGATTAGCAATACTTTCATATTACAGATCCCAAATTATACTACAAGGGGAATTGTCAAAGAATATGATAATATCCCTAGAAATAAGTAGTTTATTTGACAGTTAAAATATGAAAATATGCTTACATTACCATTTTAGTCTTGCTGCAAGTCTTTTCTGTCAAAGTATATTGAATCAACACACTACTCCCACCCTAGTCAGCTGAATGTTAAAAAATAACAATGTAAAATCTTTATCATATTGAACACACACAGGCAAAAAAATGCCTTTACCATTACAATCCTTGCCCCGTGAAATGCTCTCCTGGACTCCTGTAATCCAGGAGGGCATTAACTTGAAAGTAAACGATTTTGATTTAAACAATGAAAGTTTTTGAGTGACTCCCATGTTGTATAACTGCTTTGGGTGCAGTATTTACTGTAAACAGGCTGCTGGCACCAACTATCTCAAGTAGAAGTAGCATTGAGTGCATGGTCAAACATGCATTAACTTAAATTCTCATACACCCACAATAACAAAATTACAGTCACTTTGGTTACCATCATACATTGGAATCATGCACATAAAATAAAACCCATTTACCACAAAGCAGACCTTTTTTCAACAAAAGCTGCTTGTGTGGACTACAATTATTTGGAAAAATATATATAAAACAAGCATACTCATATTTATACAGGGTGACCGTATAAATATAGTATCGCCATCAACACAAACTGAGTTAAAAATAAAAGTTCTGTTGTCAGCTGTCAGTCACCTGAGATGTACACCACTAACTAGACGTACAGTAAACATGTGAACAATCACAATAGTCACCATGATCTGGCTTGAGGTACCGGACGAGATGCCACAATCATTAGTGTGTGTGGACGTGCGTCCACAGCATTGATATTGTCCATCTATCAGCAAGTGAGGTGAAACAAATCTGTGTGTCATGCACTGTAAACTGGTCGTCCCATGTGTTGCTTAGTCACTTGGCATCTTTCCCAGAGGTGATGAACTTCAGGACAGCGTTGGGTACCTCCATCGTCTCGTCCTTCACCAGAACGATGTCGAAAGCCTCAACGTACAACTCTGTCCTCTCCTCAACCTAAAACCCCCCCCCCCCAACAAACACATGGTTTGAACCGAATCCTGAGCATTGTGGAGTAAGCAAACTAGGGATGTGCCATTTTTTTGCTCCAAACAATGGATCATATAGTTTGGGCTTTTCAGTTTCTTGAGAGAAAAACTGAATAAATGGTTTAAATCCAAAATTGTCCATTTGTCTGAAAAGAATCAATGGCCAGATTGGCCAGCTCTGAAGACATTGACATCAGACCAGCAGGTGCAATAGACACACACATCATGCATTTGGAAGCTCATTTGCTTGTGTTTGCATAGTCAACTTTAAACACAGACTAGAAGTAGCCGGTTTGAACTAGTCAGGGTTAGGCGTCCAAATGTTTGCTGAAATATAATTTCAACTTTAACGGTTTTACATTGCAATAAGAAATCTAGGGCCCAGTAAGAGGCCTTCCTGCTAATGACTAGAAAACCCAGACAGGGGAATGTGGGAGTCACAGCACAAGTAAAACTATATTAAAATAAACCTTGTGCCATTATTGTAAGAGTGTGTGTTTTCTCCGTAGCCCGACCTGGTCGTTGAGGAAGCCGACGGTGAGCAGGTTGTGGGGCTGGGCCACCCCGTCCGCCATGGCCAGGTCCCCCAGGGAGTCCCCCAGCAGCAGCACGTTGGGCCGGGCCCGGAGCTCTGGGAGGGGGGCGGCGTGCAGCAGAGCCCCCTCACGCTTGTTGAAGGTGTGGATCAGCTGCCCTTTGAAGGCCCGCAGCACGCCCTGAGCCACAGAGACAAACATGGTATGTAATGTGGTAATATAAGGCCCTGACACACCATTACCACTGCCGATCGTAGGCAGGAAAGGCAGTCGGACCGATCAACCGGCTTCTTTCTCCCCGACGCGGTCAAAAAGTGTGCTTCACACACCGGGCTGACTACCAACTTGAGCGTACAATCAATAGAATAATGCGCAATACAAGTACTTCACACAGCGGGTGATGCCTCGGATAGAAAGCACACAGAGCATATGTGGGCCAGATGTGGGCGTGGCACTCCGCTTACGTTGTCGCCAAAGTCCATGTAGTTGGAGATAACGTGCACGTTGGGGTGGAACACGTGGCTCTGACGGACCACCTCCTCGAGGATGTCTCCCACTCCCGCCGAGAAGATGAGCAGCGGGACCTGGAGCTCAGCCAGGCGGTCGAAGAACCCCTTGTAGCCCTCCCTGGACACACACACACACACACACACACACACACACACACACACACACACACACACACACACACACACACACACAC
>JAOPUD010000070.1:15540438-15550591 GCA_027122715.1 Trisopterus minutus
CCCCACTCCCCCCCTCTGTTGCTCATCGCTATGGCCTCTATTCTCCTCATGGTCTCCACCTCTCTGCCTCTCCACCGCTCCCAGCCTCTCCCCTCTCCTTCCCCTGCCACTATCTCTCTGGCCTCCCACCTCTCCCTTCCTACAACCCCTCCTCCTCCTCCTGCCCATCCGTTGCTGTCCTTCCATCGAGGGTCTCCTCCTTTCATTACTTTTCCCCCTTCTCCTCCCACTCGCCCTCCCCCTCCTCGCCCCTCTCCTCCGGCCCATCCATTGCTTTCTTTCCATCGATGTTCACCTCCTTTTGTTCTTTCTCCTCCCCCTCCTCCTCCTCTCTCTCTGACCCCTTCCGTCCCTCCTCCCCCTTCTCCCTCTCTCCCTCCTCGCCCCTCTCCTCCGGCCCATCCATTGCTGTCCTTCCATCGAGGTTCTCCTCCTTGCAGTCTCTCTCCTCCTTCTCCTCTCCCTCTGACTCCTTCCATCCCGACTTCCCCCTCCCACCCTCTACCTCCCGCCCCTTCTCTCCCTCCTCCCCCCTCTCCTCCGGCCCATCCATTGCTTTCTTTCCATAGAGGTTCTCCTCCTTTTGTTCTTTCTCCTCCCCTTCCTCCCTCTGGCCCTCTCCCTCCTCGCCCCTCTCCTCCTGCCCATCCATTGATGTCCTTCCATCGAGGATCTGCTTGCAATCTCTCTCCTCCTCCTTCTCCTCTTCTCCCTCTGACTCCTTCCATCCCTCCTTCCACCTCCCACCCTCTACCTCCTACTCCTTCTCTCCCTCCTCCCCCATCTCCTCCTCCTCCTCTCCCTCCTCGCCCCTCTCCCCCTGCCCGTCCATTGCTATCCTTCCATTGAGGTTCTCCTTCTCCTCCTCTCCCTCTGCCTCCTTCCATCCCTCTTTCGCCCTCCCATCCTCTACCTCCTGCTCCTTCTCTCCTTCCGTCCCCCTCTGGCCTCGCCCCGCCTGCCTCCTTCAGGGGCCCCACCTTGGCCTTGCTCCAGGGGGGGTGCGGGGCTGGGGTCGGCCCCGTCTTCTTACCCCAAGAGGAGAACAGTGAGCTCAGCTTGAGGGCAGCCTTCACCCGGGCAAATGCCGCTGCTGCCCCTGAAGGAGAAGCTCTGGAGCTCTGGGCCTCAGTGGGGACCACTCCGTTGGCCTTGCTCTGCTCCACTGCCTGTGAGGGGCCTGGTTCTGGCCCCGGGGGGCCTGCTGTGGTTCCGGTAGTGGAGGGGGGAAGAGAAGGAAAAGGTGGAGGAGGAGGAGCCAGGGGGTTTGTGGGCTGGGGCGCTATCTTCCCCCCTCGGATTGGTCTTCTGCCGCCACGCCCCGGCGGCGCCTGTTGTCATGGCGATATTGTTGGCACACGTAAGAAGAACCGTGGCGTTCCAGGGGAGTTTTGTCAAAGGAAACGATCAAATTAATATGGCGGAACAAAAACAAATAGGACATAAGATGTGATGTAAACAAGAAAACAGACCAAATCCATCTCGTCAGATTGTATCTCATGTAAACAGATTTAACCCCACCTTCATCTGATGTAACGTCATAATATTGTAACCACTGTAGTGTCATTTTATCTGACATGTCATCTTGCTTAATTTCAAGTTCTTTAATACAAAATACATAAATCATAAAAAGTAATTCCATTGTCAAGTGACTTCTACTCCTGATGTTTACGTCAGTACTGCCCGGACACACCTCGGTCTCAGAGTCTTGGGGGCTGTAGTAGAAGCTGCCATCGTCGTCGACAACCACCTCGCCGTACTCATCATAGAGACCAGCGGGGGAAATCAACTTCCTGCGACTGCCGTACTGAGGGAGCTCATAGCTGGGAGAGAGACAGAGAGAGAGAGAGAGAGAGAGAGAGAGAGAGAGAGAGAGAGAGAGAGAATGTTGACATGGGAGACATAGGATACAACTAGCCCTTTACTTAATTATATTATAATTGGATTACAATGACACACTGTTAGGTTAAATATTAATAAAGCAAAGTAAAGTAGTAATACCAGTGCTTAGTGCAAAGGTGGTCTGTCTGCGTGGCAGGAGAAAGACTTTTATAACATCTCTTTAACAAGGATTAGTGTGCTCTGTGTCTTTTTTTTGTGTATCGCTTCTCCAGCTCTCTCACTTTAATGTATGTTCAAGAGTGGCTTTGGACAGGGAGACACTGAAAGATATTACCTACTGCTGCGTTCAGTTAACAATAAACAAGGAAGAGGCTGGACCGTTTCAATTGTTTACTTTAAGTGATAAAGCCTTCTGCTTTAGTCCAGAGCCGCTGATGCAATCCTGCCTGTTCCCTCTAAAACAGGTCTGCTTTTATGTTGCCTTCTGATTAGAATGAACACTTATACCTTCACTTGGATTCTGACTCTTTCCCTGTCTGTTTCTAGCCAGCACTAGAGGGCAGTAATGTATTATGAAGTCTTCCTAAGTGAGTAATGTCACAATGTTATTTTAAAGGCCACATTTTATACCATCAGGTGTGAGTTTGATTAGCCGTTACAGGCTGAGGTAAGAATCTGACTCTCCCTGTGTTTTAGTGACATCACACATGGGCGTGTCCACCTAGATGTATGCTCCATAGATCACGGTGGTATCCATGTTTGTATTTGTATGGTACGTTGGTACGTCCGAACAGCTCTAGCGAGAACGAGACGTGATTTCCTGGTTTGCAGCACTTATAGCTTTCCCGTTATTGTTAGCTACATTAGCCTTTTTAGCAAACCAGCTTGAGAACAAACGACACAACTTTACATTGTATTGCATGCACAGCAAGACAGCATAAATTGGTGACCGTGATAAAGTAGCAATGTTATCAAGTGTGTAAGAGCATTTAAAATCGGCATTTAAATTACCAACCTGATACAAATACAAAGAAAATTAATCTCTTCACGGGCGCAGCCACTATTGTTGTCGAGCCGTACGGTCGGCCTCACTGAACTCGGTCTACTTGTGATGATCCTAGAGCCTGCGGGCACTGTGTTGGTGACCCCTGCTCTCAGGAGATCAATCATAAACGAAACACTCTAGCCCGCCCACTACAGCATCAAACACATGGATCAGCCATTCAAATACCTTCAGGCCAAAGCCTGAAAATGACATATTGTCATTATTTCTATACCATCTGTCTTTGTCTTGGCAATGACTACAATCCACAAAACCAAAATGAGATGTCGGCTGTCAAGTGCAGAACTCACACTGACAATATTGAGCGAATGCCAGCATTTGCTTGGTCGGCTACAGTACTTTGTGACCTGTTTCTTTCATCATCTCGTGCCTTTTGGTGGACCACGCCTTTTGAGGACCATGGCGGAGGGCTGTAATCTATGTGTTAAAGAGAAGCTGAAACCATTTGTTGTCTCAATAACAATACCGGCTCTCCCGGTATAATGTGTTAATTGAGTTAAAGGGTCAAAGACCCTGGAAGCGCATTTAAAAACAAAGTGGAAGTGCTAGCCTATTCCCTCCCTTTCCCCCATCTGGCTCTCCTCTCCCATGCCTCCCTTAAGTCCTCCCATTGCGCGGTTTAAATTTGAGCCAACATTTGTGCTTGAAAACATGTACACATGCCCTCTGAGCCACACTTTGGTCAAATCCCACCAACTAAAAATAAGACGCCTTAAAAAAATCAGTTCAGCAAAGTTCAGTAGGTTACACCAGTATATGCATCCCGTGTAAACTAAATTTGTATATCAATGAAAAAACGTTCGGTTGATGTATAAACCCTTAAAATTGTATCCACATGAATCATAATAGAAAAAACATTTCTCCACCCTGTGTGTGTAATCAGAACGAGAGACCAGTTTCCCAACAGTACGTGAATTTACCAGCATCAAAATTATACACCAGTTTCCCCCCCTTGTGTGAGTTAATCTGAATCAGGATTTAACAGCCGTGCCCTGCCCTGTCCCGGCCAGACAGGAGTTTGTTAGCATCGCTCTGAGCAACCAACATCTGGCCTATTGTCTCACATCCCCACAGCTATGTGATTAGCTTTCACTGCAGCAAGAGACAAATGTGTTTCTGTGTATGTGACGTGTGTGTGTGCATATGTGAGTTTATTACAAGAGAGGGATGATAGGCAAGTGAGCGATACACTAAATAAATTGTGAGTGATTAATATGTGTGTGCGTGCGTGTGTGTGTGCATGTGCATATGCGTGTGTGTGCGTGCGTGTGTGCCTGCGTGCGTGTCTTCTTCCCAGGAGTCTGCAGCCAAAACGATAAAAATTGCACAATGCATCACAGATGGCTGACACATACACACAGACAGACACACAGACACACAGACACACACACAGACACACAGACACACACACAGGAGCAATGCAACATCAATGTCGAGGCTCATTTTATAACATCTCTGGTGTTATGTGGTTTACAGGGTGTTTACCCAACCACCCATCTCACACACACACACACACACACACACACACACACACACACACACAAAGCCCATGTGCCATGCAGTGTCTTTCCCAGGTTATGCAGTGACACATAAAGGTCAGGTAAGTATGTCAGAACATGTGTGAGTGTGTGAGAGCTCCTCTAGGGAACACGTCTCAGTGCGTATCGTAGGTGACAAAACGCTTCTCGTTGCATCCTTGCGAGACTTCAAAACATTCCCTTGCCTTTCCCCCCAGAGTTTACTGTATCTCACCGCAGCAGTTGCTGTCAATGCTCTATCTGGATTGGACAATACAGCACATTTAAAAAATTGCGAATGAAAAAAATTATAAATACGTCATTTACGACGCAAAGATACGTGAATCAGAAACCCAACATTGGTCGGAGTTTGGGTTAAGCCGCTCAGGGGGAAACGGATTGAAACTGTATTAAAGAGGTGATATCATGCCACCAGGTGTGACAACGGCTTGTAACAGCTAATCCCACTCAATCCTGATGGCATGATATCACCCTTTAAAGTGAGGCACCGATCCGACAGCAGAGCTCATAATATTGAAATGACAGCTAGCTAACTGAGCTAATGAGTCCTTAGCGTACAGAGACACAGAACAGGCTGGTCAAATGCACTGCAAGCCATTGTTCAGCATTTTCTGATCTTAACCAGGGATTAATTGAATTTAACCATGTTTATGTTTTTAGCTTCTGATCAGGAGATAACAGAGTCAGGAGATAACATACGTACGTGATATAATCTGCCTTTCAAAATCGTCTACTTAACACACAAACACACCAACCCGTGCTCATAGTTGTAGTATTCCTGTGCGTAGTAGTCTTGTCCGGGATCAATCCCTGACTCCATAGACAGCTCCTGCATAGGTTGATGAAGACATTGTTAGCAGGACTTACGCACGCACGCACGCACACACACACACAAACACCTTCAGACCCCTGAGAGCCCACTAACAACCACACTGTATTGTATCGACGGTATACACAGAGTCCCACACAGATATGCACAGACCCACCTTACACAAACAAATACAACAGACAGAAATAAAGTTAGAGGGACAGGTAGATAGAGACATGGCTGCTAAAAGAAAGAAAGGGGAGAGATAGAGAGAAAGAGAGTATACCTCTGGTCGAAGAAGAGACGGTCTGAGGAGTTGTTGTGTCTGTCATGAAGAGGAAGGAAGAAAGGACGGACGGAGAGAAGGGAAGGACCATTTGAAAAGGTAGGAATATCAATCAAAGAAGGTTGAGATAAAGGACAAATTAAAGTCAGTTTGTCTACTCACTGATCTCTAGATGGCTGTCATCACCATTGATGACGTAAATGGGTAATGATTGTGTGGGTGAATGGGTGAATGAATGGGTGGCTGTAAAGCTGGCCACACACCGCTGGCGAAGCACAGTGCAGTTTTTGCGCGTCAAACAGCGCCCCTAGCACCAATAGGAAGCGATATTTCTGGATGGATATTTCTCCACCTCAACGACCAGTCTCTCCTCATCCATGGTTAATTATGATTTCGGATAAACGAAAGAGGGCGACACCGAGGGGTGAGGAGTTGATATAGAGGTGCCTACAGGACGCGGGATGTACAAAATAGCTTTAAAAAAGTGCTTTTTCACGCGCGCCAACGCTAGGAAATAGAGCAGCGTGAAGCTTAGCGGGGCGGCAGGGCAGCACATGGCAAGGCGCCGCCGGTGTGGGCTAGTACGTCGGAAATAATGGGAGCGTTCTTTTGGCGCTGCGCTGTGCCAGGGGTGTGCGTTGGACTTTAGGCATTTAGTGCTGCTACTGGCCACGCTATATAAATGCATTGCCATTTATTGGCATTTTGACTCTGCTAAATATGCCGTCTTATGCACGCCTTTTTCGTGGCAAGGTCCGCGTGTCTACACTGCCGGAGGTAAATTGCCTGCTTGAGCAAGCACCCCAATTTACCCTCCCGGACCCTACACACATTGGCGGTTTATTGGGTTTCGCTCTGATGTAAATTGATGTCATTACAAGACTTTTGTCGGGATAAAAAACAAGTGGTCAGCAAAATAAAGAATATGTTGGCGTTTTTGCACTTGTAAAAGGTTAATTGTGTTTGTAGCCTATACACTAGCCGTTTTCACATAGGACCTCCGTCTTTTCTCTGCATTTGTGGAGCAGGAGGTTTGACCGTGAGGGTCATTCACACTTATTCACACTTGATGCCTGATATGCCGAGATCGTGTCGCTCAGTCATCAGTAGAATCTCCGGCTGCTTAAGGGGGCGGGCTTGCAAGGGGCGGGATATGACGTAGGGTCGAGGTTCGCAAGAGGCGGGATCGGGTTTGTTTTGGTTTGACCGCAGACAGCACGCAGGCAAAACGGGCAGAACTCATCGCGATCATGTTAAATGTTGCTGCAGCGATGCATTTATTCCGTTGCATCCACAACATCCGCGACGATCGATGAAAGATTGGAGCATGAGTTAGAGACAAATAGAAGAAACGACGAATAAGAAAGGCATCGCAAACGACTGCGTTACCGGAGGAAGAGAGCGTCTTTTATGGCTTCATTTCACATCTAACAAACACTGGGACTAATGTAGGTGATTTCTGTGTTTAACTGAGGAAACAGGGAGTGGAAGGACGGGACCCTATAATGTTCAGCTAACTGTTGTCAATAATAAGTGTTGCGAGAGTTAGCGCATGTGTGTCCGCAAGAATGGCAGTGTGTGTGTGTGAGTTAGTCCGCTTTATTCTGACCATATTCAAACCTATAAGCAGACCCACTGCCGTTACCCCCGAGAGAACATCGACCCTAGTATTTTTTCAGGAGGTCCAACATCAGGATATGTCATTCACATATACGGCACGTCTGTAGAATAGACGGTTGTACGTCCATATGTGAAAGCAGCTACTAAGACGTGAACTAATTTTCTTGTCTTCATTCATAAAAAAAGTAAAAACATTCGCGAGTATGCAAATTATTCTGAGGAGGTCTAGACTCCGTGCGTAGCCCGCCTTCTCCAGTGAACCAAGAAAGCCTTATTTTATCCCATCGTTTTTACACAGGCAACTCGAGATAAGACGGTGAAATCGCCGGGCGTGCCAAGCCGCGACAGAACCGGCTTAGCAGTGTAAAAAGGCCTTATGATTTAGCACTCAGCATAGAAAGGACATTTTGAATCTGCCACAATCACTTCATCTCATGCACTGTGACGACTCTCTTCTCCATCTCAAGAGATAGAAAGGACAAGAGAGCCAGAGAGAGAAAACCGACCGTAAAGAGAGCCATGCTTTAGTGTGTGGACGTGAGTACATTGCACCTACCTCCTGTTGGCCATATCCTCGCCTGCATGGTAGAGAGACAAAGAGAGAGACATGAGAAGTCATCCACCACAGTCATAGGAGAGAGATGAGAAATGGGAGATGGAGACACAGCTATAATGTTTGATTTGGGATTATATTAGAATTTGATTAAAAGGTCATTGCACACTGCAGGATATTAATAAAGTAAGTTAGGAGATCAAAGGAAAGTAGTACCAGCAGTCCAAGGTGAAAAGTGGGGGACAAAGAGGTAATGAATAACACAGATAAAGAAGTAAGTAACAAATCATAGGATTCAAATGTTGCATGGAACACCAGATGTTTATCTTCACTAAGTGCCTGAAGAAGCATCTTTCTATGTTATATATATATATATTTATTTTTCCATTGAAAAACATTCACCCGGAGGAGAAGACATTACATTCAGAGTAGTTTTAACAAATAACCTTTCAGCAAGGAAACATTTTGGATCGAGAGTGGTCAGGAAGATGAATACTATTGGATACGTATAGAGCGTAACAGTGACCGCCCCCTTTTTTAACAGCTCTAGTTCCGGAAGTATATTTCCCATGTATTTATACCGTCCACTTTTCTCTAAATCGTTTAGAGAAAAGAACCAAGGAACCAAGCCAATCGTTTGTCAAAGTAGTTGTGACCAGAAAATGTTTAATTACGGCCAAAAAAGAATTTGGAAAATGGAAGAAAAGGCAAAGGTCAGTGTAAAAAGGACTGTGTACATTATTTTTGTGAACGAGTGAGGAACTCCTCATCCCATGAACCATTGCAGACCTTTTCGCAATGGTTCCAACCCAATAGTTTAACGCGTTTCTTATTTTTTATTATATTGTTTATATTGTTTATATAAGTTGTGTCATATATTCTATGTGTGTGTGTTAGTGTATGTGTGTGTGTATGTTAGTGTTTCATATAGTGTATAGCGTTGTCATCGACATGGTACGTCCTTTTGCTGTCTGCGGTCAACTCGTTTTAAAAACATTTTGAATTCCTTTGCTTTTATACTACCCAAATTACTAAAAAGCACTGCTAGTGCCATATTATATATTTGTAGTTTTATTATTATTTATTTTTAGGCTTTTAATCAAAATCTCAACAGGGAAAATTAATGGGATTTTTACTTCCGAAACCACACAGTTGCGCTCTATTAACAGGGGTTAAAAAAAATAAAAAAATAAAATAAACCATTAAATGGCACTTTCTGGAGAGTTTTGTGCAAAGAAGATTCACTGAGGATGCTATCTCTTCTGCTCTTCACCCAGCCCTCAGCCACCTTGACACCAAAAACGAATACGTCAGAATGCTGTTCATAGACTTTAGTTCAGCATTCAACACCATCACCCCTCAGCAGCTGATCGGCAAACTGGACCAGCTGGGGCTCCGCACTTCCCTGTGCAACTGGCTGCTGGACTTCCTCAGCGAGAGGCCTCAGGCAGTGCAGGTCGGCAGCAACACATCCAGAACCACCGTTCTGGGCACAGGGGCCCCCCAAGGCTGCGTGCTCAGCCCCCTGCTCTTCCCGCTGCTGACCCACAACCTCGCTCCTTCCTTCAGTGGCAACCACATTGTGAAGTTTGCAGACTACAGGAAGGAGGTCAGCCATCTGGTCACAACCTCTTCCGGAACGTCAAGAAGGCCGAGGAGGTTGTAATGGATTTCAGGAGATTCCCCACTACTGAACCCCCACTGACCATCAACGGTGCTGCCGTTTAGAGGGTGAGCAGCACCAAGTTCCTTGGGGTTCACATCAGTAAAGATCCCTCCTGGACAACCAACCCCACATCACTGGCCAAGAAGTCTAAGCAGCGCCTCTACTTCTTTTGCAAGCTGAAGAGAGCAAGAGCCCCTGGAAGCTCAACTCTCTCCCCCTTCCCTACCCTCTGCCCCCTCCCATTTGCCCCCAAGAACCGTGGACCATTTACTTTTTTCTCACTTATGTATACCGTTTTGTTTTACCATTTCGTTTTTCCTACCTTGCACTATTCAGAGTGTTTTTGCACTTTTTAGAATTTATTTATTTTAAATATTACTTATGTGATTGATTTTAACAAATTGTATCCTTTGTACTTATTGCCCCGTGGGTCAGAGACAAATGCAATTTTGATTTCTATATTTGTCTTGTACATATTTGGTAATTAACAATACCGCTGACTTTGACTTTGACTTTGAGCGGAGGTAGAGGAGGAAGAGGAGTATTATGTACACACACTACAAGTGTGTGTACATAATGATTGTGATTTGCTCACTAGATAAACATGTAAATCACTCCCTTCCTCTCTCTCTCATTCTCTATTCTCCAGAAGCTGTGTATTCGGGTAGCAGTCAGAGCTTTTCTTTCTGTCCATATCACTTGTGTGTTTGTTTGTGTGTGTGTGTGTGTGTGTGTGTGTGTGTGTGTGTGTGTGTGTGTGTGTGTGTGTGTGTGTGT
>JAOPUD010000070.1:15550691-15562212 GCA_027122715.1 Trisopterus minutus
GGGGTGTGCAGATGTGTGTGTTCACATGGAGGCTGGGTAGAGATATTTACCATAAATAAATAGGACTTGAATGAATCCTACTTTCCCTCTCAGGGCCATTACGAAACTATCATTTAAACACTTTTCAACACTCCACAGCCTAAAAACTACCATTTCATCACTATGCAGAGAGGTTTTCAACTGAAAAACCTATGCTTGTTCAATGTTTATACATACTGTATGTATATGTTTAGAGGGTCAATATTTTTCAACCACAGCCCCCTTAGCCTTTAGTGACAATATACCCATTAGTGACATCACAAATGGGAGTTTCCACCATGTATTAATGGTGGCAGACTAAGAGGTGGTATAGTCCACTGGGTAAGCTGGTAGGTTGATTGGTCTATGATGTATCTGGTTGAAGTGGCACTAACGGGGTGGAAAAATATGCATTTCCGATGGTTGAGTTTTCTTCTTCTATGATCCTGTGGGTATCCCCAGGACTATAGGGACTTGTACATTTTAATGAAGCCTAAATGGCTTATTTAAGAATCAATCCTATCATCCTTTGGTCTTTGAAACTAATGGGGATGATTTCCTCTTGACGCTGAACAATGCCGTTTTCGTCTTAGCCCTGTGTGGAGTACTAGTGGAAAGTCACCCTATTGTTACCCACGAGATCTCAGTGAATCATTCAATTCCAGGGTGTCGTTTCTCCCTACTTATCTTCACTTTAAATCCATTGACTGTATTTCTTGAATAGGGATATAGCAACTGTGGCTTAAGCATTTAATCAGGAAAACCACATTCTCCTTCTATTCATCATCAATCTATGTCTGGGTTCTTAACTCTCTCTAGAATATCAATGCAGGCCTAACTTCATTGTCTCTCAACCAATCAGGACCTCCAATACAGTTGGTATATATTAATACATCTCTCGTTCAGGCTCGTCTGTTGTTTTCATTGTGACTCAATGCAGATGTCAGCAAGCTTCTAACTCTTGTCATTATACAGCTTATTCATCGCTGCAAGCATGTTACTAACCCTAACCCTAACCCTTTCTTCAAGGTGCCTAATACATTGGACAACACTGAACCTGTTTCCACTTCCTCTGTTCCGGGGTATAGGAGCACCCATTTCACTGTAGGCCTGTAAAGCCTGCCAATCGTCATCAACTCATTGCAGATGTCATCAACACCAATGCTTCTTCCCAGTGATTCAGCAGAGGAAACCCTTTCCGACACATTCATCCAAGTGCAAACAAATGAAAGGAAACCTCTTTGGTTCTGGCCTGGTACTACCAGTCTCTCTTGTGAAATATTTTCAGTCGTGGGAGGGCTAGCCCCTACTGGATGTATTGTGGTTTAGCCATGGCGGACAACATTGCTCTCATCAACACCATGCCGGCCCTTCAGCCCTACATTTGGCCCAATGAATGGAGAATGTGGGGACCGCCAGGTCTACAAGTCGACATCCCACCTATCTTCCCCAGTCCTCAGAACCTCATCACTCCATGTCACCCCATTTACAAATGCCTCCCATATCTCTTATAATCAACCCTCCGCCGTCTCCTCTCCAACTTCTGGTAGGCCTTTAATTTTTCTAAGATTGATGGAACTCAAATCTCTTATGCTGCCATCACCAGCTTGTCATAAACGTCACTACTGACAAAAAGATAACTGCATTATATCCACCGACCCCACTTGGCCAGGGATGTTCCTTATATCCACAGAGAAGGAAAGCTTGAAACATAGCCTACCCGGTGGTCTAGGGAGATTTATCTTATAAAATGGAAATATATTGAGCATTATCATGTGCTTTCAGCAGGCCACCACAAACATCTCTCAGGTGAGCACCAGTCTGAACAAATCTGTTCACATGGTGACTGCCTATAGACCAATACCAAGCAGTTCCATGCACAAAATTCTTCCCAGTAGCACAGCTCATTCATTCAACCAACCATGACAGACATCAAAACATCACCCCATTGCCCAGCCAGTCAAGGTAAGGGCGTCAATCTAACAAAGGCCAGTGGAATAGCATCAAAGAAACAGCAACTGCTTTCTCCTAATATCTGCAGGGCTCACAGGAAGGCCTATTCAAATGCTCCTGCATTTCAGATCAAGAGGCACTTCAAACTTTTCAATTAACTTGGCTTGTCTGGCTCTCCTTCCCAGTGTTTCCAATAGCTCTCCCAAGACAGCGACTTGATCTTCGGCATTTCTGTCCCACATCAGGCCACTGGTGTGTATCAATAATTTCCTCAGAGACTTTTTCCTCATTGCAACTGTATGTTTAGATTAAAAATTTAAATTTAGCAGACACTTTTATCCAAAGCGACTTACAGCTATTCAAGTCCACCACGCAGGCAGTTAGGGTTAGGTGTCTTGCCTGGGGATACCTCGACTTTCAGCTAGGAGGAGACAGGGATCGAACTGGACTATGACAATCCTTTATCATAATTAATATGTTCTAGAAAAAAATTTAAGAAAAGATAAGATGTGTTTATGTTAGATCGTTTTGATTAGCACCACTTTTATTTGAAAAAAAAACTACTAATGCTAATAATACTGTTACTAATTTCTACAAATTTTCTTCCCAACAAAACCACTCCTGAAAGGTTTTCACTAATTTGCTGTTAAAAACAAAACACGAAGAATGATGGTGGAATGAAAAAGAAAATGCAGGCGACACATAAAAATACATATAACACAGATTTTAGATTATAATGTAAAGCAAAAAAATAGATGCTAGAATTAGATATAAATTATAATAAAAGCTAAGTAATAAGGAAAACACATCAAAGGAAGATGGAGTTATTCAACAAAAAACACAAAATAACATACATATTTATAATTTAAGTAAAATGCTCAACTATCTAGAAATACTCATCAAGGATGATTAATTTGGTTTGGCAAAACACAAACTAATTATGTGCATTAGCAACATGATTCACTTTTTTTTTGCTGTATTATCTTGAAAGTAAATGTTTTATGAAGCATTACAGGGGAACACTGTGTTATTTTCTAACAATATATTATTTTCTAATGTTATTTTCTTCACTGTTTTTCTAAACCACTCCCTGAACCAAACACAAAACTGACGTGGGTCTTTTAGGTTGACTAAAACGTATACATAGACAATAGCTCAGAATACAAAAAGCTATTATCAATAGCTAGTTATCAATACAGTTTCTTCTTTTATCCTCAGGTTTATGAGGTTTTTGTTTGCTTGCCTTATTTGTGCTGAAAAATCGTTACCTGAATTTGGGCTTGTTAACAATTAATATCCCTATGATGAAAGGGACACAAAATCAAACTTGGCTTAGTTTCTAACTATAATTCTTATAAATGTACTGCTCCGCAACTTCTTCATAGTCTTACCTTTAGGCAGTTTTGATAAATATGTGCTCCTGGTCAGGCATCTTTGATCTCGGCCTTGAGTTTTTAAACCCCCATGGGACGACTCAGAAGCAAACTGTAGGATAGCAGCTACTTCACTGTCATGGATCATAACTCATGTGTCTCATGTGATGCTGAGTTGCTAGCTAATAACACTATCCTGACTCGCTTCTGGGTCTTGATGAAAGGATGAATAACATGAAATGAGATGAGAATGGTTGAGCAAGGCCAGTGTATGTGACGGAGGAGACCTTTAATAAAAAATAAGAGAATCACTTGGGATTAAAATGGGTTGAAGTAATGAACTGGCAAGCAGCAAAAACGCAGAAAGTGCTGCTCAACTCCAAAATGGGGCCTTGTTCTCCTTCTACCAAGTAGAAATCTGCTTACATCCTTTATAAAATTAAATAAAAAACGTAAATGTTTTTGAAGCTTGACATCCGTGGAGACAAACAAAACAACTTCTGGACAATCTAACCTTGAGTGCTTTTCCAATCAGAGAGGTAGAGCAGATTACGCAGCAGCAAGAAAGAAAGAGAGAGAGAGATAGAGCAAGACTAGAGCACTGTTGACTGAGAAGGAAAGCGCTTCTCCAGTTCCTTCATGATGGAGTTCATGTTTCCGTCGGGCTGGATCTGAGGAGGCAACGGCACCTTCTCTGCCTCTCCTTCTGCCATTCCTCCTCCTACCCCTTCGCCTTCTCTCCCACCGTCATCCCCCCCTCCTTCTCCTTCTCCACCGCTGCCTCCTCCCCTTACGACCGTTTCTATCACCGCGTCCAGGGAGTCTATGGAGGCTCGGCTCTTCATGGCTCTCTTGAGCGGGACCTGCTTCTGGTCGATCTGGCTGAACATGTTGGCCACAGACTTCTCGATGGCGGCGATGTTGTGGATGTTCTTCAGGATGCCCTTCCTCTCGCGGCGCGGCTCCTCGTCCTGCGCGGAGGGCAGCGGCGGAGGCGGGGCGCGGAGGGACACGGGCCGCAGGGTCGGCGCCTCCGTCAGGGGCGGCAGGACAAAGGGGGAGGGGCGATGCCGCGGGGGCGACAGGTGGGCAGGGAGGGGAGGAGGTGGCGGGGGAGGAGGATGAGGAGGGGGAGGGGGAGGAGCTTGGACGGCAGGCACAGAATCCACGTGATTCATTTGGGATGCCGCGGTAGCGGGAGGAGGAGGAGGATGTGGTGGTGGGGAGGTGGAGGAGGGAGGGGTAAAGGGGCAGGGGGGGGGAGGAGATGAGGGATGGGGAGGCGGGGAATAACAAGGAGGTGGAGGAGGAGGCGTGCAGGGCGGATCGGGGATGACCTCCAGATGGACCTGGAACCTCTCTTCTGGACTCTTGCCGGCCGTCATGCTTGCCCCGAAGCGCCGCAGGACCGGAGGGGTGGGCTTGTGGCTGGGCGGAGGGGTTTCCTCCTCGTCATTCTGGGTGACGACAATACTCGGGGGCCCCTCCTTACCCGGGGCAGGGGAGGGCCGGTGGGTGGGCGTGTCTCGCCACTGATGCTGGGGGGACTCGGGGAACGAGGCGAGGATGATATCCGACAGGGATCCCCGGGAATCTCGGCACTGCCTCAGCCTCTTCTCCTGGAGGGCCTGCTGCTCAAACTGCCGGGCCTGCTCCTTCACCGACAGCTTGGGCTCCTGGCCAGGACTGCCCACCAGCAGGTCTGAGTCCAGCCCGTGCTCAAACCCGGAGTCCATCCCGGCGTCTTTGCTCTCGCCCAGCTCCGCCTTGAGCAGCTCCAGCTCCCACTGCACGGGGTCCATGACCACCTGCCGGTGCAGGCTGTCGAACACCTCCCGCCGGTGGAGCCTGGAGGGCAGGGTCCAGCTGTGGCCCACCCCGGAGCCCCAGCCGCTAACGCTGTCGCTGAGACTGTGGGCCCCTGCAAAAGTAAGGTCCCCTCCGGAGAGGGAGCTGAACCTCCGCCAGGCGCCCCTGAGGCCCTTCCTGGTGGGTTCCCCGAAGTTCCCCAGGAGGTCCCTCCTCCGGCGGCTGCGGCCCAGGGTCTCGGGGCTGCTCAGGGTGCCGTCCTCGTGGTACAGCGGGTTCTTGGTCTTCAGCGGGTTCTCGTCAGACAGGAAGGTGATGTTGGACTCGGACTTGGGCAGGTTGTTGAGGACGCCCCCGTTGGCGGTGCACTGGCGGTGAGTAGCGATGGCCCGCGTGGCAAAGTCCGACAGCAGCCTCTGGCGGTCGCCTTCGTCCAGGCTGCCCGCACTACCGCTGCCTCCCCCTCCGCACAGAGACCGGCTGGTTATCGGACGGGTGGATGGATGGAGTAGTGGATGGATGGACAGATGGGTGGATGGATGGATGGATGGATGGATGGATATATGGATGGGTGAATGGATGGATAGATGGATGGATGAATGGGTTGGAAGGGGTGGAAATGCAAAATAAAGAAAGGGAATGAAGTGAGAAAAGTTTGGTACAGTGGAAGTGTGAATGAATAAAAGGCAAATGTGTCTTTAAAAACACATTATCCATTCATAAGTTTGAATTATAGTTATGAATAAATTATGAAAAGCATGATTTTAATACGATTTGACAGATTACGGCAGCTAACATTGGTGCAAAAGTAAATGTACTACCAGATCACACTACGAAACCGGAACTACGAAAATTCACCAACACATCTACATACATTGACACTACAAGCTTCAACAGTGCTGCCATTCCTAAAACATCTCCTGTACATGCTTAAAACTTGACAGGTATTCCCTGTGAAGGGTAAACTTGATAGCCACATAGCTATTCTCTGTGAAGAATTTACGAAGCCACAAAAACAAAAATCTATCCATCATGGTCCACTATCTACTATCCACTATCACAGGCCAGAAACAGAATGTTACCCACTTTTGACTGCATGCCATGTAGAGAGAGAGAGAGAGAGAGAATACAGTATGAGCATTCAACTTGCAAAGTTATTCAGGACAGGCCGACCAATTCACAAAAGGTAATGTGAACGATAAGTCATTTTGGAAAAAGTGGCCACAGTCAAACAGAACTTTTCACATTCATAAATGCACACACACACACACACAAAGCCAGATTGCATAGGCTGGCTAACAGTATGCTGTGCACACTCACGGACACAGAGTTGAATGCATGGACATAAGCAGGCACACACACACAAACACGCATAAAAAGCTATACATACAGATGGTGAATTTCAATAATTGTATGTCAATTGGACATAGTTGGCACTATCTAGCATATGCATTGCCACTCCTATGGGCTGTGAATAAAGAGTGTGTGTGTGGGGAGACATATCAGGGACGGACAGGGATTCAGTGAGGCATGTCCTTTTGATAAGACCAATCGCTTTCTCAGTGAGCTGCTGGGGAATCAGAAATGAACCAAATTGCCTTTTCTGATGCTATTCGATTTGTATTTTATTTAACTAAAGGCCAGATTAAACAGGAGTTGTTTGACAATACAAAATCTAAGAGACCATGGAATGCGCAGCAATATTGAATATTGACATGAACAAGAGACCGCTCTCCATAGCCAGCCTTTTGTTAAGATATATTTACTCCTTCTATCTCACAATTCCAAGAGTGCTTCCATTCCCATTGGTGTTCCCAGTGGGGACAGAACCAGTGACCCTGGCAGTGGGAATGCCATGCTCTATACCAGTGGTGGTCAAAGTGCAGTATGAGAGCCCTGGGGGTACCAGGATGGATCTAGGGGGTACTTCAAAGAAATCTGATGCTGGGGGCACTCGGGAGGATGTGATTGGTCAGTGTACTGGGTAGGATGTGATCGGTCACAGGGGGTACTCAGGAGAATGTAATTGGTCGACGGGGGGTAATCGGGAGGATGTGATTGGTCACAGGGGGTACTCGGTAGGATGTGATTGGTCACAGGGGGTACTCGGTAGGATGTGATTGGTCACAGGGGGTACATGACATGAAAGGTTTGGGAACTACTGCTCTACACGTTAAGGAAGACAGGAAAGCATGTTCACAAAGAGCAAAGTTTCACTGGTTAGTTTATCCAACTAAGTTTGTTAGTCCAACAGCCAGCCGGTTCCACTAGCTTACTCACACACTGACACATCTGGGATTAACTTCACCTTGGAAACCTCAGTCAGCCATGTCATTGGCTGTTAAACAGCCAATTTAACATTAATATTACATTTAGGGGATTTTGCTGACTTTTGCTGTTTTCAACAACCATTCATTCACTCATTTCACCCACTGACGCAGTCAGGGTGAGGGGTCTTGCTCAGGGACCCTCTGGACACTCAGCTAGGAGGAGCCGGAGATCGAACCAGTCAACCCGGCTCCACCTCCTGAGCTACTGCCATCCCCTTAAACAGCCCCTTAACATGTGGGGTCCCCTCAGCCGGGCCCCTGACACGTGGTGCTTACTCACATGGCGTTGTCCCCTAGCTCCTCGTAGAGGTTGTTGGCTGTGCCGCGACCTGGTTTGCCCGATGGCAGTGCCATCTGGATACGGGCCGTTTTGGCACACTCCCCCTGGCGCCTGGAAACAACAAGCAAGTCAGGACATTGCATGTCACCTGACCGGCAAAGTAAAAGCGCTGGCATTTTGGTGATTAGTAATTTCACAATAAGAGCATTGTTACCATGAAGTAAATTGATATCCTTTCAGTCATGCCATATAGACAATTAGTTAGGAACTGTGTACTGTATACTCAATTAAAATCAATTTGTACATTTGCATTGTTACACAAAATGTGTGTGTGTGTGTAAGTTTGTTGCAATCTCCTCGACTACTACATTTTATAACAAAAAAACACAATGACTACAATACTCACTCTTTAAACCTGGTCGTGATGCACATCAATGGAGGGAGAGAAAGAGAGAGAGCGAAAGAGAGAGAGGTGAAAAGGGGGAGAAAAATTGAACAATGAGTTTCTGCGCCTACCCCTATGTAGGAAGCAGGCACATTTGCATATTACCCCCCACTTCCCCATTCCCCTCCAATCAGAGCATAGATATGATTTTGTGGACCAGCGGACCAGCGTTGGGCGGAGATGATTGCGCATTTCAGAAGCAGGGAGATTCAATACAAGATGTGACTGCCTGGCAGGGACTGACTCCCCCGCCGGAGCCGGCGGACTGCCGTCAGAGCTCCGGTGGCCGTCCGGCAGCTCCACTCCGGGAGTCCAGCAGCTCAGCTCCGGGCGTACAGTCCCTTTCTCCTCCATGTCGCGGTTCAATCTGGACTTCAGAGAGTCAAAGCCAAAGTTCCTGTCCCCCAATTCTTCTCGACAATTGCTGAGATTGAGATAACCCCAACTACGAATCTTTACCTGTTGTGGAAGTACCAGAGACGTCAGACGTACACAGCTTTTGGCCGTGATATTATATATTACATTATATAAATATCTATATATTATATAATATAATATTATTTTTATTATTATTATATATATTATTATTATTATATTATATAATATTATATAGATATAGAGCTCAGGGAGTCCGCAAACGGCAACAATAACTTTGCCTCCATGCTGTGGTTCACTCTGACAGTTTCATTTGTTTCATCAGTTCATTTGTCAATGGGCAGCAGCTCATTTGCATTAAAGCTACAGAGAGCAGAAACAGCACATTCTGAAGGGACTGAAACAGAGGGGAATACATTTTTTATTCCTAAAAGCTATTTCCAGCAAACAGCTTCAAAAACATTTTCTGAAATTCATATACTATGTCTACTTGTTGGGAAAACACCATAATATGTCTCCTTTAAAGAAATCCTGGCATCCACTGAGCCGGCTCTCTCTCGCTCTCTCTCTCTCTCTCTCTCTCTCTCTCTCTCTCTCTCTCTCTCTCCTCCTTCTAGTTGCAGAAATCGCTTGTGCTAGGCTAGCGCAAGTCGAGGGGATCTGCTAGCCTGTCAATAAAAACTGTTTAACCCACCCACTGCCTTATACTGCCTTCTAATTCGATGCCTGGACTCTCCTTATGGTTAACTGGCCAGCACTCCATCAACGATTTAAAATGATTTGCCTCTATGTCAATTATTGCCGCCATTCCTGATCATCCCTGGAAGATATCTCCCTTGCTAAAAGTAATTAAGGGAGTTTTTTCCTGCCCTCTGGGGGGCTTGGGTCAGGGGGGTGTCATAAACACACAGACTGTTGGATGAGACTGGACCTGTGTTCAAGGGCTATACTAATACAATTGAAATGTCAATTGAAATGACTTACTGTCGGTACGTCACGATCACCACCAGGATGGCGGGAACGCAGCAGAGGATGATGATGACAGCGAGGGCCAGCAGCGCCCCCTCGGTGTAGCCCACCGTCTGGGTCGCCTTGCGGACCCCCGTCACCACGGCGGGGGTCCGGATCTCCAGGATGCGGCTCCCGGGCGGCAGGTGGAGCTGGAAGTCCTTGTTGATGTCCAGCAGTTTACCGTCCAGGAACCTGAGAACCAACAAACAGCCTTGGTGTGGATATCTTTTCGCCTGCACATCGCGGCTACAAGTGGCCGAGATTAGTTTTCTCAGGAGGGTGGCTGGCGTCTCCCTTAGAGACAGGGTGAGAAGCTCAGCCATCCGTGAGGAACTTGGGAGTAGAGCAGCTGCTCCTCAGCTTAGAAAGGAGTCAGTGAAGGTGGTTCATCTGATAAGGACGCCCACTGCGGTCTCCTCCCCAGCCAGTGGGGAGGAGACCGCGGGGAAGACCCAGGACTCAGTGGAGAGATTATATCCTAACACTGGCAGGGAACACCTCGGGAGTCCCCGTCAGAGCTGGTCAATGTGGCCCGGGAAAGGGAAGTCTGGGGCCCCCTGCTAGAGCTGCTGCCCCCGCGACCCGACCCCGGATAAGTGGTTGAAGATGAGTGATGAGTGAGTGAGTGATTCTTGCATGACATTATACATTTTTGTCAAAAAATATCAATCCATGCTCTGTTCCTCTTGAATTTATCTCATAAAATTTATACTACTGTAGAATGTGATTTTATACAACTTTCATGTAGTGTTTGACGTTTCTTTTAATTTTTAGTGTATTTATTCTGGGCCTTTATTGCATTTCCAGGCTTTAGTTTTGATAAAGGACTGTACATCTACACTTGAGGGATGTCTATTGCAATGTGATTTTGGGATGTGGAGTGGGAAACTATGAATGCCAAAAATGTCGCAACCAGAAAAGTGCGTTTGTGTGTGTAGGTGTGTCTTCACACACCCAAGAACCACAGAGTAAGCTATTCAGCAACTTGTCAGTCCCTGGGTTGAGAAAACTAAATTCAGCAGTTCCCCAATGCACTCCACATTCTGGCACAGCTTTCTCTAACAACTGAGCATTTTGTAACCCTAACCCTTTTTTTGTGTTTTACATCAGGACATTAGTAAGACTGGAGGAAATAGAGCGTCCAATTCAGTAGAAAATGTGATCTCATAAACCCAAACATGCAAGAATGAATTTAAGATAACATCATGTGCCATCAGTAATGAATAACGACACCACCTGCTGTTCAGCTGGTAATACAATATCCTGCCAAATTTGTCCCATTATGAATAAACTGCAAGCATGAAGCGAAGGTTGAAAAGCAAGTGGGTGTAGTTGTTCATATGTCCCGCACACAAAGCCAACATTCTGTGTTTGAATGCCTGAGGTGAGTCAAGCTGTAGGCCTACCTGCATGATTCAAAATAAGAGCATTGTACATCTAGATCAACTATATACATATTTTCTTTATTTATTAATCTTTTCCTTTAATTCTGTTTTCTCATTTTATTTGATGTGTGTCGGTTTAGAACTCTTTAAATTATTATGTCACCAATGCATGAAATTAAAGAGAAAGAAATAATAAAAGGAAATATTTAGCATTCAAAGAAAATGTCTAAACAAAAGCCACCAAAGCATTTGTACTTGTGGAGCTCCTGGCGGGACACGGCCCGGTTGGTGAGGGGGTCGATGGCGTACACCATCAGGTCTGACTTGGAGTAGTCCTCCTGCTCCAGGCCGTCGCCGTGGCGATGGGGCCCGATGGACTCCACCAGGACCTTAGCCCCTGGGATCTGCTCCTGGATGTAGCCCTCCAGGATGCTGAGAGAGAGAGAGAGAGAGAGAGAGAAATGAGATAGAGAGAGAGAGAGAGAGAGAGAGAGAGAGAGAGAGAGAGAGGGAGAGAGAGAGAGAGAGAGAGAGAGAGAGAG
>JAOPUD010000070.1:15580643-15593113 GCA_027122715.1 Trisopterus minutus
ACTGTATATATATACATGTATGTATACATATGTGTGTATATACAGTTATATCTATATATGTATTTAGAGTCAGGCAAATTGAATCCCAACCCAAATCGCTACCGACCTTCGTCGTTGCCCTCAACGATGGAATACACGATGGTTTGATTGACAGCGGCGGCCAGTATGACTCCGACATCAGTCCCTATGGGGGCCTGTTCGCTCACCGGAGGGAACCTGGGAAAATAATAATAATCGATCCAACATCCAACACAAACGTTTATTTAAAAACCTAATATTACCAGACATAGTAGACATAGACATACACATTTCACCTCCTGTCTCTCTGAGGTCTGGTGTGTGTGATTGGGCCTATAAGAATGAAAACCATGAAGGCAAAAGTCTGCCTCTCAACTGTGCGTCCCAACCTATAGAAACAGATGCCACGTCCCACAGGGACACAGTGGATCAACAAACTGCAGCTCGATAAGCAAAGATGGGCAGAAGGACCCGGTTTTCGTCCCAACAGCGGTCGTGCTTAAAAAAATACTTTTCTTGATGGAAGCTTGGCTCAGGGAATCACTTACACCGACTTCTGGAGTCTTTTAATATTATTTATTTTTAGGGGGGTGTTGTGTATGTACGATGTGTGTGTCTTTGTGTATGTATGTGTGTATGTGTGTGTGAAGGGGGGTTGGTAAGCATAGTGTAAAAGCTCTCTTTTCTGCCAAGTTCTTTCTTTCTCCATCAATCTCCCCCTCCTCCTGTGGATGCTAGTGTATACCTTCCCCCATTAGTTTGCTTAGCTGCACTTGTTGTTCTGTTTATGCTTCAAACCTTTTCCAGCAGATTCTACCCAACCTGGAGATTTTAAACCATTAAGAACAGCATCCACATTACACAGCGGACAACCACCAAAAAGCATTACCTCCTGGTGGACTGGTGACAATGCAATGTTTGTGAATGGTCTGCTTCTGTGTGTTTGAGTGTGTACGTGTGTACGTGTGTATATTTGAATGTGTCCGGAAAATTGTTTGGTACATCTAAAGATGTGCGTGTCTGAGAAAGAAAGCGAGAAAGAGAGAGAGAGAGAGAGACAACAGCACATATTATATGTTTGTGTGTGTGTGTGTGGGTGAGAGATTGTTTGTGTGTGTGCGTGTCTGTGAGTGAGCGAGAAAATATAGTGTGTGCGTGTGTGTGTGTGTGTGTGTGTGTGCGTGTGTGTGTTTGTGACACCTAAAGATAAAGCAGCCCAGTTGTTATGTTCAGATAAATAAACATGTAAAGCTATGTTTTAGCACACACTATAGTGCTCAGTCTTTTTCATAGTAAAGACATGTCCTACCCCAAGGACACCTACAATCTCCTGCTCCTCCCTCCTCATGTCAGGCAAACTTTATCTGCATTTCTCTCTTCAATCACAGTTACAGTTAGGGCTGGGTCAAATAATCGATTTCCTGATTAAAATGCACCAGGTTACATAAAAATGGGCTCTTCGGGCTTTCATAGAGAAGACCATAGATAGGACAGATAGGAAGGTGGGTTGAAAAAGAGCGAGAGGAATGGCATGTAGAGTAGGTGGGAAACTAAATTGTGGTCGCTACGTGGTGTACCGCACCACAGGCCAACCCTCTATACCCCTGATCGCTGTTATAGGACCATGAGCGCACAAACGCACACGCACGCACACTGACTTGCACACACTGTTCGCATAAGGCCTCTGCTCCGTTATAAAGTGTCAAAGTCAAAGTGTCAAAGTCAAAGTCAGCTTTATTGTTAATTCTTTCACGTGTATCAGACATACAAAGGAAACAAAAAGACAACAGATTAAGACATTTCCTCATCCTAAAAATAAACATTAAAATATAAGTCTACTATGTTATGTATATGTAGGAAAGTAGCAGACAAAAGTTTCTGTAGTTATAATGCAAAATAGCAGCTAAATATTTTGATATTTAACGATTAATACAGTGAATAATTGTTTTAGTATATACCACACGTGAAAACTCAAAATAAACAAGATAACACTTTTTGCAGGGATTCATTTGTTTTTATTATCCTGACGAGACGACCATCACGTGCGCTCCCCATCACGTCAGACTCAATGACAAATGAGCTATGATACAACTCAGATCATTCAACATTTTTGGAAATAGAACGTAGAAAGTCTTGAAATCTGTGGATATAAAAAGCCAAAATATCACATTTTCATTCTTAAGAAACAAGGTTTTAATGTGCTTTAAGTCGATTTGAAGTTGAAAGTGCAAGCGTTGAACGAGCCACCAGAGATCAGACCCTGTGCATGAGAAATATTATTCTCCTGGATGTTTACAGCCGCATCCCCACTGGATAAGCTTCCAGAGCAGTTGGAGAGGAGAGGAAACTGTTTGAAGGAGCTGGCTGCTGGATCGAGGGATTTTACGGGGCGATCGGAAATTACGAAGTCGGTGATTGCCAAGCTCATTTCCTTGAACTGCGCCATCGTAGGCTGTTGTAGGATTCGAGTTTCACATCTCTTTGGTAATCAGTTAATGCACAGATATGACGGTTGTTTATGTTTCTAGCTGACCACACAGTGACTGTAGTAGCCCTGGTTGGTATAGAGAGTGCTGCTTCCCGCATTTTGGCACATACGTTTCATCGTATTTTCAAGCGAGTTATGACCAAGGGGAAGCATGGAGTACCAAACTTGTTGTTGCAAAGGGATGAATTTAGCCCCGGAGAGAGGTTTCTGAAAGAGAGTCTCATTAGCTGGATTTAGATAAGACAAATAAGCCTTCAGTAAAGCGACTGGGCATCTAGGGGAGCCACGGCACTCAAATATTTTGCCATCTGATTAGTCTTCTGAGCCATCCAGACCACCTTCGTTGTTTTTCATAGCTAGCACAGCTCCTGGTATCTCCGGTGCGAGCTCAAAATACTCCTTTCCAGTTGAAGGAGTTTTGAACAACCTAAATTACTTTTTTGTGAAATTTCTCAGATTTTCACAGCCTCTTCTTCCCAAGTAGAGGGTGACAATGAACCAGGCAGTTTTGCAAGTTTTCTCGTGTCTTGCGAGTCAACCTCGACAAGCTCTCTGGCTTCATATAGCCTTTCGATGACCTCTCGAGTCAAGGGATTATTGTCAATTGTTGGACGAATATCTCCGGTTTTGCTCAGAGTTTTCAAGAAGTAGTTTAGGACCTTGTTCGCCTCGGTGAACTCTGGGCTGCTGATGATGGAAAACGGTTTGATCTGCTCGTCACAAAGAAAGCGGTCAATGGCCGAATGGATGGCGGTCAAACTTGTCTTGCTGTAGTCACAATTTCATTGCCTTACTTGCTGTTTTATAAAGAATATGCACATTTTATCTTAAAAAACGTGAAGGCATATTATAACATATGTTGCTTTTTTTGTGTTTTTAGGGATAGAATTTTGTTGAATTTCTTGTATTTTTTCGTCTGAAACACTTTTAAATCGGGACATTTTGCGATGAAAACAATATTCCGAGTTTGAGATCTAAATCATGCATATTGCCCAATATACAGAGATAACAAACCAATCAAATTGTGCCATCTTAGGAGGTTCACGTGTAGCATATACTAAATTGTAATAGTGCAAAATATAATAGCCCAGCATAAGGGGAGAGAACCTACCTACAGCTAGTGCATAGAACATCCTACACAGTACATGGCCGATTACACAGTACATACTAAAAAGCACATATAAGCTCCACACACAAAGAAGGGTTGGATCACAGGTTCAAACTCCTCACGTTGGTTCCTTCATTTGGTGCATACTTGATTCGCTTTCTGCTTTTACATGTTTTTTTGTTACCTTGTTTTTTTTTTCTTTCTACTATTTGGTTGTTAATTTTTTAAGCTGAATGAACGTGTGGTTCTACACGGTAATTAAGTTGCACTAAATATTAACGAGTAATTCCACAGCAGTGTCAGCGTTAATGGATGCATTGCGCCACACTGCGCCATTAGAAGACATTAAACAGCTCTTAGGGCCCACTATCCATGCTCCATACTTAGCCTCCCTCTCGTCCCCTCTCTCTTCTTTATTCCCTTCTTCCTTGCCTTCTCTTTATTACATTTTTTCTCTGTGTCTTGTACTCATTGCCCCTCTCACCCTCTCCAATCGTTCCCTATATCTCCCTCTCTCTCCCTCCCTCTCCCCCTCCCCCACACTCTTACTGAGCCACAGGCCTTCTGGGATGTAGGATTTCAATTCGAGCACTAATGAAAACCCACACACATCCAAAAGATGTTAGACATGGAAGAGAGAGAGAGAGAGAGAGAGAGAGAGAGAGAGAGAGAGAGAGAGAGAGTAATAAAGTAATAAAAAACTTAGTGGGAACTGGGAAGGTGAAAGTAGAGGAATAATTGAGAGGAGAAGCAGGAGAATAAGAAAAGACGAACAGTCTCTGCCTCTGTCCCTATTAATCTCATTGAACCAGATGAGGAAGAGCACACTGATAACATATTTGAGATAATGAAGCATGTTTGGATATTGCTCTAGCTCTCTCTCTCTTTTTCTTTTTTCTTTCATTTCATCTTTATTCTTTACATCTTTTCAGCTGTTGTGCACCTGCAATGTGTGCACCATCACAAACACGCACCCACACTGATGCACACATGTGTACACACATATAAACACATCAGTGGCAGCTGCTGGTCTTTCAAAGAGGGGAAGCTCATTTTCGGCCTACATCATATAAATTGTAAATTTATTTCTATGTAAATTCTGCTCTGTTCCTTTTCACTGGAAATGGAAATGCTCTGTGACCCTGTCATACCAACTGCTGTATAGCTGTATTTTTCAGTGACTTGACCAGTGTCCTCTCAATGGCCAACGGAACTAGGCTGCTTAAATGGCCATTGCCCATTGTGTTACGGGTGTAGGACTTGAGTCGCTTTAAACAAGAGAAGCTCCTTTCTACACCTGCAGATGTAGCTCCAATTGTTGCCACTAATGAGAACAATTTGTAAAGCTAAGGCATTGCACTGTCCAACTCCATGTCTTTAAGGAACACCAAAAAATTACACACAGCTTTCCCCTGTCATCCTGCAAGTCCTGATCTGAATAGAGCTTAGTCTCCCTGTATCAAAGTGATGGCTTGCTAGCAAAACGATATTAAACTTGAAAAAGGAAATGTAGGAATTCTGTTAAACTGAATCAAGGAATTGTGTAAGCGTATGAAATGTAGGATGAAAATTGTCTAGCAATTTCGCCAAGCAAATATCAAGAAATAGGTTGCAGTTGGGGAGGGACATAATCGCAGCATTATCCAATGATCGTCAACTTTCGTGAGGCTACGGGAATGTATGAGAAGGAAATCGAGTCAGTCTACCTGCGATAAGCAGCTGATTCTGAACAGACTCGTCTTCAAGATGGACGTGGTCTAACGCATTTTTAGTCAATGAAATGTTAACACAACAGTATATATTTTTGTCCATTTCATTTTTGAAATTTTAGGGGAAGCTGAGCTTCACTTGCAGTCTTAGAGAAATCACCACTGGAACACATACAAATAAATGCAGGCTACAGTTAGCAATATAGGTTATTTGAATATGGTAAAGTGTCCTTGTCCATACTTGCATGTGAGTGTAGTAGCTCATAATAATTAATTAAATCCAAAATGTTTCAAACCATCAAAGGTCTACCTCAGCAGGTAGAGCAGGTTGGCTGGTAATTGGAAAGTTGCTAGTTCGATCCCAGTCTCCTCCTAGCTGAGTGTCGAGGTGTGCCTGAGCGAGACTTCTCACCCTGAATGCTCTCCACAAGCTGGCTGTCGCCTTACATGGTTGTTAGCGCCGTCGGTGTGTGAATATAGAGAGCTGCTCTCATGCCATGACTGTGGCCTCACACCTCAACCCCCTACATGGGTAAGATCGCACTCAACCAGGGAAGTTCAGGTAAATGGTAAATGGACTGCATTTATACAGCACTTTTCTAACTAGTGACCACTCACAGCGTTTCCCAATATTGCCTAACATTCACCCATTCATGCGCACAAACAACGGTGGTGCCAACCACGCAAGGGGACACGTTCACTGAACACTCACTGCTTGAATCTGATTGGGCCAGTCCTCCCTTCTACCAGTAAGCTTTAATTTAGTGAGATACATGAACACTGTCATTGCAATCAGATGCTAAAGCACTGTTGAAACCCTAACCTGTTCCTACCTCTTGGTTTCAACCAAATACACATATACTGTAGAGCAGATAATGACTTTAACACTTAAAAATCTTTAAACCAACGTTGCAATTCAATTTTGGTGTAGCCTCGTGAGAATATCCAGGTATTACTAGTTTGCGTTTTTCAATAAATATAATGTTGACTGTGCAGTAATTCAGTTCCAAATATGGGTGTGACCTTACATTGTTCTAAGTTCTCCAGCCAATCAGATTCAATAACTAAGCGGGGGTCTTGCTCTGTTTTCTCCCTTACAATGCAGTCAGAGCTGAATGCTCTGAGAAAAGCCTTCTGCGCAGTTTTCTGACGCAGTGCTTCTTGTTCTTTATGAACAGACACTCCCTCCCCCACAACGTTTTTCCACGTGTTTACGTGTGTGTGTGTGTTTACGTGTGTGTGTGTGTGTGTGTGTGTGTGTGTGTGTGTGTGTGTGTGTGTACCTAAATTATTGATCACAACAATTATAGAAGTAGGGTTGGATACATTAAAACCCTTCCATAAGTTCAGTTATACGTACATGAAACAAATCCATTTATAGATTAAGGGCCATATTTAGACGGTCTAAAACGCAAGTGTTTAAGCACAAAACGGAAGTAGCTTTGTGGGCAGTTCTATGGCCATGTTGCATTACTCTTGCACCTGACGCAAAACTAAAATGGGTTGGTCTTAAACCGGTAGGTGTGTTTCGGGCGTAACGATCAATAAACCAATGAGAGTTCCATCTCCTATCCCCTTTAAGAGCCAGTGCATTTGACATTTGACGAGTTGATATTTTGACAGCACGTTTGCAGTCTCCGCTGAGACAGATGCATGACCACATGAATTTCAAACTTCAAATGGCTCAGTCTATGGCCAAATAATGGGTCTACTTCACACATGGAATAGCGTTTTAATCTACAACTTCAGAAACACTTTAACACATTACACGTTAACACATTAACAAACATTGTTTGTTACCAGTATTGTATACATTATCGTTATCCCCCCCGTTAATATACATTGCCATGGACTGTATTATGTGTTACGTGTTTAGTTTGCGTGTATTTAAACACATTGGTGCACACATATAGTTAAACTGCACACGCACATCCGCATTCATTCGTTCTTTTAAACACTCACTTGTGGTAAAACTATGTCTTCTCACGATCAAATACTCACTCATCATACTAAAAGTTATGGGCTTGTACACAATTTCTGTGTCAATAAAATATGTGTTTGCTGTACAGTGTTTGCAGATGCATTGTTTTAAAAGTACAACTTCTTACCGCTGTATCAGCTGTTCTCGCCCAAATAATTACACCAACTTTATAATTTATGCTAAAACTTTGGTTTTGGAAGGCTGGGATATACTTTGCTCGAGTTTATTATTGTTATTATTATTATCTTAACGCATGGCATATTACTAGTTCATTCATGCAGCCCCTATGGAAACATGCTATTTTTATATTATAAATTATTTATATGCAGTTTCACACACATGAACAATCTTAAACATCATAATATTTGAATAAGGATAATCATTTGCATGTTTGTGCTGTGTATAGCCTACGTGTGTGTAAGCTTATGTTGCAGTTCCAACCTGCCATGGCACGCAAAATAGCAACACCAACTGCGCTATCCGCTAGGGCATTTAGACCAGGTATTTACAGGTCAGTGGCGCAATTGCTTTTTAGATGACTAAAATAGCACAATGTATCATTTGAGCCGCATAACCTAACTGCATAACCAACAAATGTATGTATGTGTGACTCCAATGACGGTGGTCCAATGACAGAAAGAAAGGCGATGACATCACCAAACTAATGGTAATGAGCTCTAATGAACCAGAACGAATGGGTTGTTTCCATGTGGTTCTGAGTAAACCACGGTGGTCTGAAGTGCTGAAGCCAGTGGACTTTAGGAAGCTGTGGTCTACTTTAGTGCAATATCAGATCCAGCAGTCCTACTTTAGCAGAACTTCTCGGGGGGAAGGCACAGAGAACATCAAGGGGCAGACTTATGCCTTATTTCCTGTTTTGTTAAGGATACATTCTACTCACTTAGAAAAAGGAGTTAAATAAGTGTTAAGTGTTCATTGCCAATTGCCAATTATGTTCTTACAGATCCCTGCCTCCAGCATCATGATAGGTTGAAACAAATATGAAGCATAAGAAAATATGCCACATTCACCCAGGTTTAAACTCCTTAGCAATGATTTGTGAGACTACAACTCCAGTCCTCAGCGGCCCAAGCATTAGAATTGTGATCCCTCTGACTGGGTCGTGGGCAGGTACCTAAATAAAGATCCAGCCAAACAATATTATGACAGATCTGACTAAACTTCCTTCTTGATAAATTAAATATAGAGGGCTATTCAATTATTCTGATACTCTTCTAAATGAACTGTATATGCAATTCCCCCTGCCTCTCCGTCGCATGCTTGCTTTATAGCTAGAAAATATATAGGCTTCGGGGTGATATTAGCCGTCACATACATTTTGAATCGCCATGGAGACCCATTGACAAGCAACAGTAATTATAGGTTCTTCGTCGCTATTCTCCTCTCTTGTTGCATAAAACAGATGATGGCTATGTTGAGATGAACAGATGAGATAATGTATGTTATCCGCTGAAAAAGTACTTTGTGTATACAAGTTGAAAATATAAGGTAATGTTTATTCCAGTGTGTTTAAGGTCAGACGTGTGGTGAGGACAACCACCATGTGGGAGTGAGTGGTGTGTGGGTGGTTGGTTTAAGGGGGGGGGCTCACCTGGGTCTTGGCTCTCATGAACGGTGCGCTGACGTTGCAGAGCTTGATGTTCCTCAGCCGAGCCTCGTTGTGACACTCCACACGAATGTCTGTGTTTTCCTGCATGGAGGAGAACAGAGATTTAGAACCGCTTGGGAACACATTCAGTCACATTCATGTGTTACAATGCTATGGTGAAATACATTGAATTCATGAGCTTCCCAGATGTGTGTGCTTTTACTCTTAGCATAAATCACCCACATTATGCAGTATTTATTAGAATGACCTGAAAGCACTGCTGTTAGTTATTTAGCAAAACACGCAGTGTATGCAGTGACTGACATTCAGATAAATGTCATTAAGTGGCAGGTAGGGTTGAGGGGACCTCTTGCTCAAATTATGTACTCTAATGTACCTGAGGTAATAACCGGCTTTATTATGGTAAAACGACTGCAGGGTTAAAAAATATTCTGTTTCCATAACCATTTAGCCTCTATATATGCATTGAAGGTCCGCCTGTTGCTATATGAAACCCAGATAGTGCTGAACAGGAGAAAGAGATTGTTGTTTTGAGGTGTTTGTATTTGTTTAAATAAATGATATATGATAAATGATTAAACACGTAAGCAACAAAAGTCGTTGGTTTATGTTCTGATGCTGTTAAATACTACTTTGAAACATACAGGCCACTTTTACTGGGCCCTCACTCTCACTGGCTGTACCAGGTCAGTGAAAGAAACTATTCACTGTTGAGCCTGACCTACAGCAAAGTAAAATGACAGCGATCGTCGGAAGGCTGGGATGTCGACCTGACAGGATAGGAGACGTCATTACCTTGACGATAAGGCTGGAGAAGCGCAGGTTATGTGAGTAGGAGATGTTGAGACGAGCCCCGTAGGCGTTCTCCCCTTTGTTGTCAAGACGCACGTCAACCACCATCCTCCGCCGCTGGCTCTCCATCACCCTGACCGCCGGGTCGGTGCTGCTGCCAGCCAGGCGCCGGCAGAAAGCGCCGCTGGAGGGCAGCGGCTGGTCGCAGAACTTCCTGTGAAGGAAGACGAAATGGACAGGGAAAGAGAGTGAGAGCGAAAACATGAGAAGGGATGAGTGTGTGTGCGCGTGTGTGTGTGTGTAGCTACCTGGGAGTGATCAGATCCGTGATGCTCTGCAGTGCCAGGTCAGGTATACACCGATCATCCTCATCACAACCATTCCAGAAAGGAAGCTATAGCAGAAACACACATTCTCTGAATTACTTTGAATACGTTCTTGATCGTTTTTAATCTCATTTTGAGAAGACCCATACAATTAATATATTCATCTATATTCATTCATATATTCATGTCAATACATTATAGTAAAAGAGCGCTTTATTTTACCTCAGTCTTTGAAACAGTGGGCCAAGTGTCATCTAGGATAGGGCCTTGGTCTAGATCTTGCATCCCCACTTGTACAGCAAAGACTATAGGCCGTACATAGTCAGTAGTCTCCTAAACGAGATAGTCTTGTTAAAAGAGGTTACAAAACATTACATAAGTGCACTAGGCCTTGTTCATGGAACGTATTAGCACTTAACGTTTCTACATTTAGAAACATAGGCAGATTTTTGCAAAACTGCAACTTTACAGCATAAATAAAGCATTAGTAAATAGTGAATTCCTTATTTATGAAGCATTGTTCATTCATTAACTCTCATTAGTAAGCTATTTTTAATCAGTTACAAATTATTATTAAGATAATTAGATAGTGGTTTATAAGATCATTTCTAAAGGGTAACTTAATGATTTACTATCTATTTGCAAAGTGTTAATAATGCTATATGAACAATTAATATTGTTGCCATTCCTGAATAGTTTAAGTAGTTAGAAAGCAAGAATTTTGTGTGAGCTTATCTAAAGTATTTTTGCCTTAATAAGCATTCATAAACGACATGTAAAGGCTTAATCGATCAATTCAGGTAGTTAAAATACATTAGTATTGTCTTTTTTGTGAGCTCATCCTATGTGAGGACTATCTATAGCAGGGACGCCAGGGTGAAATTGGGCAGGGGGCCTGATTTTTTTCAAGTAAGACCTCAGGGGGCCGGATTACACTTTCTGACTGAAAAGGCCCAAAACTGACGCAACACATGGATAGGTAGGCGATTTGAAATTATTCACAAAGGCCTACACATCAAAAAGAAATAGCATTGGCACCAAAATAGCCTCACAATGAGGCCTACAAGTACATAGCCTAAAGCAGGACAGTTACCCTCAAAAAACTTAACATTTTGTGCCAACAAAACACATTTCCTACAAATAGCACAAGTGTAAACTGTTAATTACTTTTATTATATTTATTGAACGCTTGCACATGAAAACATATCAATGCATAATTAGGCCAATTAAAAGAAGGCCAGGCCAAGTAAGTACGCCTAAACAGAAAGTAAGCGCCAGAATAAAGTAGTCCAACAATAGGCCATGTGATTGAATATAGTAAGAATTAGTAAAACAAAAAGTTTCTTGAAATAATTGCCAAATATGAGCTATCTAAAAACATTCAATTGGATGAGGCACATTAATTTTGCCAGTCATCACCAGTCAACCCCAACCCATATTTCCACACACCCATATGCCTATGGCACTAGCCTACACAGGCTATCAGTCAACCCCAACCCCTTTTATTCCCTTCCACCCATATTACACTGGATTATGATAAATGGGGAGACGAGCCTACTTTTTAGCTACATTATACTTGTCGAAGCGATTGCGAACTTTCGATTTATAAATATTCATCAACATAGGCCTACAAAGTATTTTACCTGCAAAGGCTGTGAGCTTTGGGTACTGTGGTGGCAAGGATTGATAGAATGATTCGATTACAACAGATGCGTAGTTATCCTTCAACGGTACGCAACACTGCAGTTCTATCGGTTCCATTGGGTCGCCTCGGGGAACTCGGAAGCGTCAATCGTGAATGGAGAGCGAAAAAGCGCAAAGTCCTTTTCCAGTTCAGTAAAAACCGTGAATCGATTGTCAAACTAATGCCTGAGTCCGGAAAGCAAGTTTGCGCACTTGTACATACTCAGATGATTGACAGGCTGATATTTTAGACAGGGGAAGTGGGCTGCATTGCGCTTGGAGAGCTGAGCTTCAATAACGCCAGTTTATTTTGAAAAGCACAAACACTATCATAATACTCGTGTCGTGTATGTTGCGGCCCTGCATAGTAACATTCAACACATTTAGGTGTTCGGTAATGTCCACTAAAAAGGCAAGATCCCTGGTCCATTCTGGGTCGTCCAATTTTTTCAGCCCTTTTCCCTGCCTGAACTCGGCTATCTCTGTGCGTAATTTGTAGTTTGAGGACTGCACCTCGGCTCAACCAACGCACATCGGTGTGATAGGGAAGGCCATGATTCGATGAATGTCGTTTTCCAATTTTAAAAAAGCGTCGAATTGCCTATGGGTCCTCTGTCTCTGATAAAATTCAGTGTTAATGACAACACGCATGACATGGTTGTTGGGGAAAAACGGGGTCTGGTCGATGGCTGGATCGGAGGAACGGAGACGGAGAAGGGATGGACTATGTCGGCA
>JAOPUD010000070.1:15714690-15726340 GCA_027122715.1 Trisopterus minutus
TGTGTGTGTGTGTGTGTGTGTGTGTGTGTGTGTGTGTGTGTGTGTGTGTGTGTGTGTGTGTGTGTGTGCGCGCGCGTAGGGAGGTTACAGCACCATGGAGAGAGACACCAACTTGTCCTGCAGCTTCACCCAGAAACAGAGTCCAAAACCTCTTCGCCGTCAGCCAGCGCTATCCTCCTGATTCAACTAGGCTCAAGGGTTCACCAACCGCTCGCCATAGGCTTTATAATGTCCAAAGAGCTTCTACTCACCATATTATCCTTTTTGTTGAAGCCATGTGTAAGCCTACCTCTTCAGAGGCTGTCGACGTCTCCACGAGGAAGAAAAGCACATTTTCCCGAAGAATAGCTCTATTGGCACTGAGAATAAAAGCCCAACCTCTTCAAATGAACTGCCTTTGCCCTGAAGCGAGGATATAACATATTTTTTGTAGACGCAGAGTCCATATTAACGTGGATTAAAGCGTGGGTAAGTGGTCCGCCTCGACGATGGACGTGTAGTGTCGAGTTATCCGGGGAGGAACTTGAAGAAGTGTGGCGCGATCCGCCTCAACTCAGCCCGCGTCCGAGAAAATCCGACAGAGTACAGAGTAACAGGATATTGCCTCCTCCGGTGAAGCCCATACCCCCTCAGTGGGAGAGAGAGCGAGACGGAGAGGGAGAGAGAGGGAGGGAGGGAGGGAGGGAGAGAGCGAAAGAGCGAGAGAAAGAGAACGAGAGAGAGCGCAATCGAGAGGAAAACGGGGAGAGAAAGGAGATAGAAAAGGAGAGAGAGCAAGCGGTGGTTGTATTTCCCACACAGTGTTGACGTTGAACGTTACATGGTGGTAATGGAATTAGCAGCATGGTAAAAGGCATTTGGATTAAAGGCGACCATCGCCAGA
This sequence comes from Trisopterus minutus, assembly GCA_027122715.1. Classification (NCBI taxonomy): domain Eukaryota; kingdom Metazoa; phylum Chordata; class Actinopteri; order Gadiformes; family Gadidae; genus Trisopterus; species Trisopterus minutus. The sequence continues at coordinate 15,715,574 of JAOPUD010000070.1, forward strand.
CGAGGAGTCCAACGGGCGCCCCGCTGCGGAGGAAGACAAATCAAGATGTGTTGGCCTACTGATTATAATTAAAAACACTGGTTGACCGGGATAATATTCAAACAAATCATGCTTGCTGACGATCCATTTTGAAATATTTAGTTATTTTTTTACATATTTTTATTTGTTCTTATATTTATTTACTTTATCTTGTATTGTTGCTTCTGTGGCTGATGTGGCTGTTGAGGAACCAAACCTCGAAATATTACTATTGTGTACATGTACAATAAGATGGAATAATAAAAGTAATTCTGATTCTGATTCTAATTCTGATTCTGAAGTGGCCACTGAACACTGGGATTTCGGATAATTATTTCATACAGGAAAAAGGGGACTTAACAGATTTCAAGCTGTGATGTTTCCTTGGAACAGTAAAAACAGACTTTAAATCAACCCTTTGGTGCCCCTTTGGTGGCTTTGTAAGGTAAAATAGCAAATGTGAAATAAGTGTTGATTAGTAGGCTTTTTTCTATGGGGAAGAATCTTAAAATAAACAATGAATTTCCTTACTACCTTCTGCATGCAGTGAAAGAATAAAAAATAACATGCATTTGACTTTTTTATGTAGATTAACTTAATTGCGGTGTGAAATGCTAAACAAAACACCCATCTGTCTCTGTGCCACCCAATGTCTTCAGCAACAAGAGGCCATCATGGGCAGTTAGCTTCAGCCTAGTTCTAAACGCCTAGGTCTTGAAGAGGCAGTGGGTATCATTTAACGTCATCCATCAGAACGAACATGGCAGAAATTGAATTAAACATCAAAGTATGTTGTAATTAGTTAATAATGCCATGAAAATAATTACTGTTTCATTTTCCTTAATTTAGAATTCACACTTGATATTAACAAAGGGAGCAGGTTTGAAACAATGACATATCTTTTGCAGGCTAAATAACTAAATACATTCATAGATCTTCAAATAAACTCATAATGTGACTTGGCTACTTGATGCCGTCATATAAGATGATATATAATATATATAGATATAATAATTTTAGAAGTACCTTCCAACCCTCTACAGGCCAGTACAGGCCAACGCCGCTAGATGCCCCTAAATCATACCACTCAAATCACATACAATTACCAATACTGGAAACTGATTTATGTCAAGTCCAAGTTAAGGTCATGGTTGGGTATCGTTTTTTAAAATGTGTTAATTTATTAGTTTATTCATCAGGGATGATGCAAATATCGGATTTCTAGCTGTTATCGAGCTGGTTGGTTAGTTGGTAATTGATTGGGTAGGCTGGTTTGTTAGTTGGCTAGTTTGTTGATAAGTTAGCTATTAGTTGGGTAAGTTAGACGATTAGTTGGCAGGCTGGCTAGTAGGATAGCTAGTGTTTTAATTAACTATTTATTTGGTTAGTTGACTAGTTGGTTGGTAAGAAGACTGTTGGGTTATCTGTGTAGTTTAGTGGTTGGTTGGATGGCTATTCTACAGCATCAAGACAGTTCATTTATACAATAACCTGATTTGGATCACAGTTCTGGCTTTTACACAGTCAAAAATGACATTCAGCGCACTTTCTATCAAAGTGGGATCATGTAGCCCCCAGACAGGACTGATGGCTTACCCCAGTGCCACTGTGGTGGCGTGGTCCACTGTGTAATCCCATTACCTGATCAAAGGATTACCATAGATGTCAGTAAAAGGGGTTCCCAGCTGAGGGCTGAGGCCACACCCCACTCCTACACGCGTGTGACTATCCACCGCCACTCTGATCTTACCTGAACCTCCATCTGCTGCCATACTCGGCGCGTCAGGATTACGCACTAATCCCAATGAGCCCTGCTAGGACCTCTGCCCACAGACGTTATGAGGCTACACAAACCTTCTCTCTCTCTCTCTCCCTCTCTTTCTCTCTCACACACACATTGTCATCAGAGTATTAAGAGTGTAGAAGGAAGAGGAGCTGCAGCCAACTGGGGGAGCAGAGACATGAGGAGGGCGGGATTAAGGAGATGAAAGGGTTTTAGGGTCAAATTAGACCATGTGTCATTTAGAAAACTCTTCTATTCAAAACGATTGACAGCGTATTTTGATACACTGATCACTATGAGCAGGTATGAGGGTTAGCATCTTGCTAAAGGACCTACATTAGGGATACAAAACGTTCTGCTGGGAATCAAACACCCGTACAACTAGACTATCCTGCCCCGTAATACATATGATAAACAACCCTGCCTTCAAATAACCCAAAACCATATAGTTCTCTATTGAAGCAGGGACAGACAGTGGACTGGACTTAACTTGTTTAAGTTAATTTAGTGCCTATGTAGAAAACGGAATGGGATATTGTTATGATTTTAGAATCTTATCAGGCCATTTGGGTGCAAAATCCTGGATCATTCATTCAAATTGACATCTAGTCCAGATTTTCTTCAATTTGAATGAATGATTCCATTCAATTCAAATTGTTGCCTCATGGGCAAGAACTCCATTCTGGCCAGTCAACCCCTGTATAATACTGTACTACATCAAACCAACACCTTATCACACCCTCACCCAACAAACAAATAACTTTTTTCCACTGTTGTTCCAATGTTTACCTAGAACATGTCACTTAAAATGGCAGCCGTTCGACACGCAAGCTTGTAAAAATATAAATAATAGTTATGTGGAGCAGGCAAGTCTAAAACAGTCTCCCCCTATGGCAAAGGACTTTGTTAGGCTTGGGTGGGGTGGGGGCGGTGGCTTAGTGAACTAGAATCTGTTTTGAATTGAGTGTTTGGATCTCTATTCTGACCTGACAAAAATAATTGTAACTCACACCACTCTGTCTCTGTCCACTGCTGTAGGCAGTGTAGAGAAAGTCATCAGCAAACAAAAAATGCTAGAGTTCCAGTTTCAAGAGAGAAATTGATTCAATCATAAATGGAGGATAAGACCCTCACTTCGCTTGTTACACCGGCTTGTCCTTCCATTGATCTTGTATCGCAGCTTCCTGGCATTTTTTTTTCATGAAGGTGTTGTAATGAGAAAATGGAAACCTCACAATGTCCCAGATGATTGGCAGGTAGTGTCACATATTGTTTTGCCTGCTGTTTATTGAGGGGAAATAGCCTACGATGCTGCTGCCGGACACTTGGTGACACAGGTGTCACCAAGTGTCCGGCAGCAGCATCGTGGGCCAATAGAAATGATGCAGGACGCGATCATATGACTTGTGTGACACAGGTGTCACCAAGACATATGATCGCGTCCTGCTTGATTCGATTGTACCGACAGTGCAGCCTTATCTGTCTGACTGATTCCTGGCTTACAGACGTTACAACGGCATACATTGATATGGATGGCTACATTGTGATTCATCATGACAGAGACCCGGTGAATTCAGGCAAGAAATCTGGGGGAGGTGTGTGCATGTACGTCAACAAACAATGGTGTCACCCTGGTCGCATCACCGAAAAGCGGAAAGTGTCAGAACATTGAACTGCTGGCGGTGAGTTGCAGACCTTATTATCTCCCTCGTGAATTCTCTAATGTCATAGTCATTTTGGTGTACATCCCACCATCCGCCAATGCCAAACTGGCGACTGACGTGATAGCAAGAACAGCTCACCAACTTCCAAGCCAATCTTCAGACACTTTCAATATGATCAATGGCGAGCAATGCAATTTTAACCATTGCATCCTCTCTGCCATCGTTCAGGCTTCAGTTTGTCAACTGTCCTATGAGAGGTGAAACAACTATTGACTTATTTTATGCCAATACTAAAGACAGTTACAGGTCCACTGCCCTCCCTCCACTCAGCAGGTCGGACCATAATCTGGTGCTCCTTTCATCCAAATACACCACCGTGGCTCGTAAACACCCTATATCAAGAAAGTCAGTGCCTGTATGGTCTAAGGAGGCATGCGAGGACCTACAAGAATGTTTTGAGTCTACCGACTGGTCTGTGTTTTATGAGGAAGACCCCAACAGGGCTGATGTTGTGGCTGACTGTGTTAACTTCTGTACTGACTTGATTATTATAAGCCGTGGGTCTCAAAAGAAATTAAGAATGCAATAAATTATAAGAAAGCTGCCTTCATGAGTAAAGATAAGGACAGGGTTAAAGCTGCACATAAAAATCGAAAGACTGCCATAAGGCAAGGGAAAAATAACTACAGAAATTAGGTTGAGAACATACTCCAGGAGTGTGACACTAAAGGCCTATGGAAGGGCTTGAAGTCAATAACGGGATATGGCCAGGTAATTAGTAGTCTGAAGGAGGGTACATTTACACCTGATGAGGCAAATATATTCTATGCCAAATTTGACTCTGTCAACACAGATAATCACTTACCAACACATTCCTTAATGTCCTTGGAGGAAGATGGGGGTGGTCCTTCTCCTTGCCCCCCAATAACTATCACTGTTGAGGAGGTATGCTCTCAGCTTAGGAGGTCTCATTTGTTCGCCGAGACTCGACTCCCAACTCCACCCACTACTAGTCGCTGAATCACACTGAGTCGCGAGTCACCGTTCGTTCACTGACTGTGTTTAGCGGTGAAGACTCGAGGACTGAGAAGTCACAAGAGCCAGCCGGGCAATAACATCCCGATTCTGAACATGAAGCGCTCCTCAGCTAAAAGGAACTTAGTTAATGTTGTGTTGATTGATGACCGTTTGCACCACTGCACGATCATGATTCGTTTGAGAACGAGAATGAGGGAGGAGCTGAGTCTGACCGACTCAGTGGCTGAGAACCATGATTCACCACTACCGGAAACGGACTGAATGAACGAAGGAACGACCGAAAGAACGATTCGAACGACTCTTCTTGGCGAACTGACCGACGCGAACTGATTAATTCAAACGAATCATGAAATCCACCACTAATGCACTCTAGCATCCCCTGCTGGTGCTATTATGTTTTATGGAGCCTACTTCCTGTTTGCAGCTGCCAATTGGCCACCATCGGCTAACCTGGCGGTGTAGACAGCCTGGCTTAAGCAGACCAGACCCAGGAGGACGTCTCTCTCTCTCTCTCAACATGAAGATTTGCGGATGGGCTTAAGTCTTGCCACCTCTTCCTTTTGTCTGTCTCCTGCGTGAGACCACAATTGTTCGGCTTTTGGCCATTTAACTCATGTATGATGCGGGAACCTGAATTAACCCCCACTTTTCAGTAATTCTCATGTCTATAGGTTGGGATTAGCATTAAACTTTCTTTCATGTAATAAGTAAAAGAACAGATCCACCACAGAAAAAAACAGTATCCAATCCGGCAAATTTCATGACTGCAGTCATGACATTTACACGAGGCGCGGCTATAAAGGAATATATTAAAAAAATGATAAATTCTAATCAAATACATTTAAAGCAAACTCCACCATATTCATGTTCAACCCGTCTCTTGAGTACTTCTGTGGCTATTTTTAAGTTGTTTATTATTTAAAAACTAGATGATAAATAAAGATAGATAAAAGATAGATAAATTATAACAATATCCCATTCCACTCTATGTAAGCAGATTAAAAAAACTCCACCATATTATTGTTCAACATGTCCCCAGTGGGGTACTACTACGAACCTTGCTGAACATACCCAGGCTTTCTTAGGAAAACCTGGATCGACAGAGACGCAACTCGCAATCAGAGTTAAATGGTACCACAACACTCACTTAGAATTTGATTAGTCAAGCCAGGTTTTCCACTTTAGGTTCACCCCATAGACGTGGTGCCAGCACGGCCTTGAGAACATGGGTTTAAGTTCGAAATAAGCACAAAAATATAATTCCATGACCTTTAGTGAAAAAGTATTCCATATGACATCTGATTTGGGACTTTTTAAGCATCACATAATTACGGATCACTTGGGGGATGAACCCTGCATGCAGATATTCAAAACTGACACGCTACCTCCACCCCACCACTCTCTCACGGAGACACACTGCGCGACAGTAAGCATTGTCTACATAAGGAATGATCCAACGAAGATGATCAAATAGCAAATACCCTCTGATGAGAACCTGTATCTCTCGTAAAGAATATTCTCAGGCAATGCCAAGGTATCGTATCTGTCCCGAAAGCCCCTCTGTCTCCAGGGAGACCCCTGTACGATATGGGCTCCAAGGTCCAAAGGGAAACCCACAAATGGTGACGCCATTGTCAAAGGAGGGGCGAGGAAGCTGCGAACCTGCTCCCTACCAGGTTTGGTTGAGCATAAGATAAAAAAATATTTACCTTTTCTCAGTAGATATGTATTTTCTTGAATAAATGTTGAATTTAAAATATTTATAGTAGCTACTAAAAATTAATTATATTCAGAAAATCATCTCGTACTCATTAGTCCTGTCCAGTGACGTCTTTACGCAACATCCCGGTGACGGTCGGCGCCAACAGTGGATGGCGGTTTTGTGCACCTTAGTAAGCAGCAGCCTCACTGAGCAATGGCTAAACAGCTCTCTTTAGGTCAGTTTAAAAAAAAATGACGTCTACAACATGATGATGAAAAACCGTTGGACCAGGCTGTGCCTACGGATACTCCGCAGCAGCAGGATTGCCCAGAGAATGTGGAGGATTCATGTTTGGGTTGTTGTTGTTGGATTTGTGTTTTCATTTTTTATTATCCTACATCTGACAGACTGGTATGTGATATTCTAAGATGAGTAAAAGGAATATTAAAATGTACTACCGATCTGCAAGTTCTCCCCACTGTCAGTTCTCTTTTATATAGGCCTATATATGTATACCAGTGGCGGCTGCTGGTCTTTCAAAGAGGGGAAGCTCATTTTCGGCCTACATCATACAAATTGTCAATTTATGTAAATTATGCTCTCTGTTCCTTTTCAAGTAAATGCTCTGTCATACCAACTAGCTGTCTTTTCCAGTGACTTGACCAGTGTCCTCTCACTGGCCAGCAGAGCTAGGTTGCTTAAACAGCCTTGGCCCATTGTGTTACGGGTGTAGGACTTGAGCCGCTTTAAAACCCCTTCAGACCCTGTGTCCATTACAATGGACGTCACATGACGGGGGCTTTTTTTTTACTTTTTGCAACGTTTTACACCACTTGAAACCTTAAGTCCATACAAGTGGACGTGTAACAACCAATCAAACGGCAGTATAGCTTTGCTTGTTGACGTATGAAAAAAATCCACCACTTGGAAGAGAGGCATGGCAGGGCTTCACCCCACACGTCGAAGTAAGGACCATTTTCAACAGTTATATTCATATTTATAGATATTTTATAGAAGATTTCATAGTTTTGATACAATATTGAAAGATGGAATGTATAAATAGAAGTGTAATATCGTATGTTTCAGTGTTAGTTTTTACACAGGATTTTATCAAATATCGCTGTCCATTAGAATGGACATTGGGTCAGAAACCATGTTATTGAACTCAATTTACCAGTATTGATGAATGACCTTATTACTATAAAAACAGTACATCAGAATAAGAGAATGAGTTGATAATCAGTTGAAAATGTTCCATATGCAGAATATACAGCCCTTGAAGTCCTTGAACTGATCGACAATGGAAATATCTCTGATATTGACATTTTTGGAAGCGATGAGGAAGATGGAGATGCTAATAGATTTCCAAGAGTGGGTGAGTGTAGAAAGTCAGTGAATATCATATAAAAAAATAGTCATGTTTTAGTATAAACATCACATAATATCACATATAAGATTTTTTTTTATAAATAAATAAATATATACAGACAGATATATTTGCTAATGATTTCAGGGGAAGACAGGGATGAGGCAGAGGTACCATTGGTAGGGGAAGAAGTTGAGATTGAGGCAGTGGAAGGTCAGGATGAGGAAGACGGAGAGAATTATGAGCTTGAGGAGGCAGATAGAAACCTGTTACTTGAGGATGGCCCTTTTGCAAACATCACAAAGAAGAGTGATATTGAGTGGCGTCGCACCCCCTTTACCCCAGTAAACACGACATGGGAAAGTCCTGCTCCTGCTCCTGAACCCCCTGAGCCACTAACACCATATGGCTACTTCAAGCAGTATGTTCCCAGTGAGATGTTCCAGCTGATGACAACAATGACTAACATCTATGCAGAACAAAATGGGGTATAAACATGCATCAATTTCTGAGATTGAAGCCCTTGTTGGTCTACATTTGGCAACTGGTACATTGGGTTTGCCAAGAGTGCGAATGTACTGGTCTTCCAGTATCAATATCGGCCTTTTCCGGGATACTCTGTCTCGAAACCGATTTTTCCAGCTTCGCTCCAACCTGCATGTGGTGAACAACAATGAGAGGCCTTCTGAAAACACTGATGTGTTCTACAAGGTCAGACCACTCTATGATTCCATAAGGAAACGCTGTCTAGAGCTGCAAATGGAAGAAGAACTCGCAATTGATGAGCAGATTGTGCCTTTCAGGGGGAAACTTTCTGTGCTTCAGTATATCAAAGGGAAGCCAGAACCATGGGGAGTCAAGATATATTTCCTCTGCGGCAAAAGTGGCCTTGCTTATGACTTCCTCATCTATCAAGGTGCCACAACAGAGCTCTCTGAGCAGAGCAAGAAGGTTTTAGGACATGGAGCAGGTGTGGTTGCCCACCTGTGCCAGAGAATCCAGAATCCTAACCACAAGCTCTTTTTTGACAACTTCTTCACTACCTACAATGTCCTTGAAGTGCTGGCTGAAAAGAAAATCCATGCGGCTGGCACAGCTAGGGTTGTCCGCTTTGCAAAGCCTCCACTGAAGAGTGACAAGGAAATGTCAAAAAAAGAGCGAGGGAACCATGATGTAGTGAGGAGTAGGGATGGAAAGGTGGTTCTAGTGAAGTGGTTTGATAACCGCTCTGTTGTGCTGGCCTCCAACTTTGTTGGTGTAGGAGATGAAGATGAAGTTGCTAGGTGGCAGAAGAAAGATGGGCAGTTTGTTACGGTCAAGCGTCCAGAGGTGGTGAAGAAATACAATAAGGCCATGGGAGGGGTGGACAAGCTTGATCAACTCATCAGCCTTTACAGGATTGCCATCCGGTCCCGCAAATGGTCACTGCGCATGATTACTCATGCCTTTGATGTTGCTGTAGTGAATAGCTGGCTTGAGTATCGCAGAGACAAAGAACGTCAGGGCACTCAGCCACCGCTAGTCATGGATCTCCTTGACTTCAAATTGAATGTGGCAGAAGCTCTTGTGCGTTTGGGGAAGCCCCACGCATTGAGAAAACGAGGGAGGCCAAGCAGTTCCAACACACCCAGTCCATGTATGAGTCCACCTCACCATGATGAGCCCCCAAAAAAGAGGGGAATCATGGAAAAACGGCCCCTTCAAGAGGTGCAGACCGACATGCTGGACCACATGCCAAATTATGATGCAAAAAAAAAAGCAACAAGGTGCAAATTGCCAGGCTGTTCAGGAAAAACGCATGTCTACTGTGACAAGTGTCAGGTACACTTCTGTTTTGTGTCACAGAGAAATTGCTTCAAATATGCCCACAGAAAATGAGACTAAAATGACCGAAATGTGAGACCCTCAAGTTATTTTTGTTGGTAAATTGTAACCAAAAAAAAAAATATTAAAGCTATGATGTTATATTTTAAAACTGTTGGGACCTTACAAAAAAACATCATTTGAAATGTTCAAGTTCATGTTCCATGTAATGTCCATGTTATGAGACAAAAAATAGGTATGATGTTGTCATATGATGTTGATATTTTAACAACTGTTTGGACCCGATGTCCATTGAAATGGACAAAAAAAAAAACAATTAAAGAGTTAATGTTAAAAAAAAATTATAATTTGATTCTCATTTCTGGTTGCATTAAGGATGGGAAAAAGTCATTATTATATTTTTCACAACCTTGGAACATAATTGGGGTCTGAAGGGGCCAGGAGAAGCTCCTTTCTACACCTGCAGATGTAGCTCCAATTGTTGCCACTAATGAAAGGGGTTTGTAAAGCTGAGGCATTGCACTGTCCAACACCATGTCTTTAAGGAACACCAAGAAATCACACAGCTTTCCCCTGTCAACCTGCACGTCCTGATCTGAATACAGGACTTGAAATTCAGACCTCAGGCCCCCTGAATCAAAGTGATGGCCAACTACCAAGACGATATTAAAGTTGAACACGGAAATGTGGCAACTATGTTCAACTGAAGCAAGGAATTGTGTGAATAAGTGTACGAAATGTACAATGAAAATTGTCTAGCAATTGCGCCATGCAAATATCAACAAATAGGTTGCAGAATGTCTTTCGACTCGGAATGAAGGGTGCTCCGGCGACGTTTTATAGTTTCAAATCGCTGTCAATCAAACGGCAACTCAGTCTTTCGCAGACCCTCCAACCCTCACGCAGAAGCCCAGCGTCCAGGCCAGCCTACTCCTCCATTCACCCCCAGAGACGCTGAGCGGCCGTGGGAGGGGAACATAATCAGCGTTATCCAATGACCGTCGACTTTCGACGCACTGAAAAAAGCTGTGCTATGCAGCCCCATTGAAGTGGACGGACGCTGAGCTTCAACAGGCAAATGCACTGTGCCGCTACGGGATTGTACGCGAAGGAAATCGAGTCAGCCCACCTGCGACAAGCAGCTGATTCTGAACGAACTCGTCTTGGAGACGAACGTGATCTAACCCATTTTTAGTCAATGAAATGTTAACACAGATGTTTTGACTGTATTTGACCATTTAACTTTTTGACATTTTAGCGGAAGCTGAGCTTCCCTTGCAGTCTTAAGGGAAATCGCCACTGACACACACACACACACACACACACACACACACACACACACACACACACACACACACACACACACACACAC
>JAOPUD010000070.1:15755335-15769383 GCA_027122715.1 Trisopterus minutus
ACCCCCAAAACAAGGGACAGGGGAAGCTAAGGTAGTAATACTTCTTCCAAGATTGAAGACGAGATGGAGCATTATCTGAGGCTTTTGTTGTTCCTGTAGGGCCAGGGCCCCCAAATGAATAATTGTACTTATCCTTGATGCCTTGATCCTTGAAGTCTCTTGCTCATTCTCAAGTGTCCTTGACCTCTCGGTCACCTTCTAATGACAAAACTTCCTATAGGGCTTGATGAATAGTATATTATCTACTATTTTAGTAAACCTTAACTCCCTGATACATGTATAGAAGACCAGACAGCTCCATTTTGCTCCTGAGCCATTCTGTGCCCCCAGGTGTGTCTGCATCATTTCCCATAGATGTCATCCACAAAATTGTTGAAGCATATTATTTTATGTAAATGGATTTTGTTTCTTTCACTTTTTTGCTCTTCGAATATTTCCAAAACTCTCCATACATTTAATTTACAGAATACGAACAAACCCTACAATTGTTCCGATAATGCTGAGGTACAGATATATATTTTTTAATATAAACAAGAAATGTATTAAAAAACAATTGAAAACAAAATGATGTATGAAATCGTTGCCAAAATGTAATTTAGAAAACAAGCATGAAAAAATACAATCAATGATCAAAATAAGTCATAACTAGATGGGCGCCAGATGGATAAAATATCTCTGAAACTTCCCCTCTTCATGGGATGAATAGTAGAATAGAGTATTTTCCCATCAGAGAAAACAGACACAAAAACAGACAGTTATAGACTTATTTCAAACTTCGTCAAACAAAAAGACAAAAAGATTTTTTAAACAAGCCAAAAGTCCAGGGAGCTGAACTACATTGTGAAATGTTATTAAAATGACAGAGTATATAAGAAACATTCTTGTTTTTTATTCAGTCAATCATTTTTGAATGTGGACATTAGGGTTCAACTTGTTATTTTCTCTTTCCTAAACAATGTATCTAATGTATACGTAAATCTAAAATAAAAAGATTGACACTCGTGAAATACTCTTATCGAATAACATTAACAAAAGCTGGCTGTTTGTATAGTGCAAGTGATGTGATATTTGTACAAGATGCTCATGCATAATCGATGAATATTGATTGACGGAATCACACCTTAACAGATACCTCCAAACTGTGAAGTCGTGGGTCAACCGTTTGACAGTAATTTAGTCTGCTGGAGTTTAAGGTTGGTAAATGTCAGGTACTGACATTTTGTGCTTTCTCTGAGAATTGCTTAAATATTGACAAGAAAGGTTAGGTTATGTACGTTCGGGTGCAATGATTCACACACGCACACAAAATAGAAATACATGACACCCATACATATACAAACAAACAACAAAGCGCTACACTAAGTGTACACGTACAATTAATATTTCAGAAATAAGAAAAGTTTACCTTGAAATTCATCATTGTATCTCAAACAAGAAATAGTGGCAAATGCATTCGATATTCCCTTAAAAATTGCTAATTGATAAGTTTTGACATCATCTTAGATCAAATCATTCATGTGACTAGTCCTAAAATTACACAATTATCGACCATCTGACAAATCTAACAGCAATGAAACTCGATGAAACCGCTGTTCATTTTCCATGGAACTGAACTTCAGTATGGTGGGGCAATTGGAGCTCAGAACATTTTAAGTAGGGGTAAAAATCAAAAGCCCCAACATTGCAATTTCAATTTCACAAAAGGTGCAATCCCTCTTCTTCTGTCGTAATGCTTTGTTGTTTAATATCTTATAGTTTGATGAAAAAGGCATATCCCATATGTTTACTTAGCAACTAAAATTCAATAAAAAAAAATTGTACATTGCTGTTATGCGGGAATGCTCCGTTAGGTGTGCAATCCATTTTCACAGTACTTTGTGCAATGACAATGAAGGATTTCATTTATTTTATTTTAAAACATCCTCACAACTAGACTACCCTGCCCCCCTACTGGGTCCAGCATTGTGACTACAGAAATACCTCCACAGGTACACATCCCGACAAACAGGTACTACAACTCAAAAACACACTTCACTTACCTCACTTTCCCGTGAGGTAAGGAATGTTTTCCTGTTGTGTTCAATCTTTAAAGAACAACACCCCAAAAAAATCTTCATTTTATCGAGCTCGACTGCCATCCCCATTCAAATCAAACCAACAGGAGCTTTCCATGAAACATTCTTTGTTGAATAGCTTGTGTTGTGGGCTCCAACTGACTTTTCCCCATGAACAGAAAACTCGGACCCATAATAACACGGTTCTCCGAAGGTTTTCTAAGGAAAGAAATGTTCCTGGGGATGACTTTCATGTAAACTGCGGTGAAAGAGACAAACAAGGGAGCGTTTGAATGTGATCCACTTCAAAGGGAAACTTTTATTTGTTTATTTTAAACCTCTTGCCTTCTCCAGATATACCGCTGAAATCAATATTGATACAGAGAACTTCACAAACATTGTTTACTTAAATTTTTCCTCCATCTTTCATGGACTGTCGCTTTGTAAGCGACAGTCCGCCGGCTATTCTGCTCAAAACACACATCAGTCTTACGTGTCTTGAGGGGGCTTCATTTAGATCTGTGCTGTACTCTCAGGGGTAGTCAGGTAGTCCAGCTTTTGACCTAAGTCAGGTTTATTGTTTAGTCCTTCGACACAGTGACAGTCTGACCCTAACCCTCACAACTTGACGCCCCTTAACCTGAAGCCCTCTAAAAACCAGGAAAGGAAGAAACCTTGAGGAGGCACTCAGAAGATGGTTCTGCCACCCAGGGACAGGTCGGCAGAAGTTAGAATATCAACATTTACTAATTATGTCTTTAACAAAATTTGATTTATAAAAATATGTATATGTTTAACTGAAAAGAGCTAGTTGGACCCTGGACTGGACTGTAGGCTGTGTGAAAACAGGCTGAAAATGGGAATCAAGCCATCCACCCAAATGATTTAGAATATTGAACTGTGTAGAATTGGAGGTACAAATAGTGGAACTGCATTGCTAGCATTTAAAGGCATGGTTTGGAGAGAGAGAGAGAGAGAGAGAGAGAGAGAGTTAAGAAGATGAGCAGAGTTAAAGTGATGGTTTGGAGAGAGAAAGAGAGAGCGAGAGAGAGAGAGAGCGAGAGAGAGAGAGAGTTAAGTAGATGAGCAGAGATAAAGGGATGGTTTGGAGAGAGAGAGAGAGTTAGCTAGATGGGGCGATAGACAGAGATGGATCCAGGAAGAGAGAGCCAGAGCAAAGAAGAACAGAGGAGATAATCAAATAGGGGGGGAGAAATATTGAGATGGAAAATAATAATGAATAATAGTATGATGAACCAATAAGGAGAAGCTGGAAAAAAACAATGATAAAAAACTAAAACTAAAAGCATAGCTGATTGAGTTGACAGTAGGGTCACATTCCTCCAGAATAATGTTGTCCTACATCCTCTGGGAATTAAATGCTTGTCACCCATTGGTCAGAATGAAGGAAGTGGCGAAGCACTGAACCGTGGGCAGGTCATTTTCTCAATGACAAATATGATCGTCATTTGGATTCCACGTCCTCTCCGTCTCACTTAAGGGCAGAGCTGTCATAGGCTGTCATAGGTTCCTTATTAGTCCCTGTGGCAGAAGGGGCGGGGGGGTGGTGTTGTTGCAAAGTGGAGAGAGAGAGAGAGAGAGAGAAAGAGAGAGAGAGAGAGAGAGAGAGATAATGTGTTAAATATAATAGTTTTTTTACTGCCAGTAATGATGAATCAATCAACGATAACCAAAGTCACACCAGTTCAATGCTGATCTTTCTATCTTTACCACTGTGATTTCTCTTCCCTACACTATATAGGCTTAGGATATACCATGTGTTAAATCCATGTTGATTTCAGTAATTCTCGGTAGGCTAAACATTATTTTTCGCTTGGATCACCATGTTTGTTATCCCGTTAGTTCTCAGACAGTAGTCCATAAATCCTTATCTCCACTTTCTCAATGTGAATTGAATGTGTTATCTACTCTTCTTGGTGTTCAGTGTGGTTGTTACCAATAGGCAATAATCGTTTACCTATGGGTGTCCAGCCGCCCACACGACACATTCAATTGTGTCTCCACTAGGTTGCCTCTAAATTCATTAAATAGAAAATCCTTAATCATGCCATTAGTAGTATAATATGCATCAAACGCAGATTAAACCCATATTATGAGGTGTCAAACTATATTACGGTGCTCTTGCGCATCAATGACTCGCTTGTGGAGGTTGCTTATTCGGCTCTTTTGAAGACCTGTACACGTTAACATGTATTTTCTGTCTGTGGCCAATGAGGGACCTGAATGAAGGCAGTCATACATTGTGAGCTTCTGTGAATGATGTCGAACAACACTGCGCGGGAGCACGTTGTGCATACATTACTGATGTGGGCGTCTATGCACTCGTTTCAAGCAACCATGTTTACCGTAAAGGAAATTATGTGAATGAAACGTAAACCGGAGTAGTGGCTTAGAAGAAGCCAATTTAAACTTTAAAAACTTTCAAAGTATTGAATAGCAATGATCGCATTACATTTCGGGGGACTACTTTCTCAGCAGTGATGGAATTTCACTTTGCTCCGGTGTAGCAACCAATTCACTACAGCAAAACGTAAACAGAGAAGTGCACTCCAGGTAATATCAGTCCACCGATGCTGTGGCCTGCTTCCAACTACAGAGATTATAAACTAAATGCAATGCGATGCAAGGGTAATTTTATTTCTAACATTATTCTATCAACACACACATTTACATAGATAGTCTGGTGTTATAATTGGTTTGCCTCAGGTGGACTGTGGAGTGGGTAAAACTGTATATATTAGCAGGCTAGCAGTTCCCCTCGACTTGCGCTTGCCTAGCACCAGCGATTTATGCAACTAGAAGGACTGAATGAAGTGTCAACGTGTTGTCCAAACATAACCCTAACCCTATTCCGAACTACCCCTTTAAGTCAATACACTTCTACAATGAGGCATACAGTATGTTTACATGACACTCAAGAAAGTCGAATTATTGGCTTGGTTCGACTATGATTGGATTATTAAGATGCATGTATACATCTTAGAAATCGAATCGAAGGGAAGTAGATGGAGACGATAGTCGTGTTGTTGTCGCCATCGATAAACAAGAAAGGGCGATTTATTTAAAAAGGTGGCGCAGAAGATGGAGGAAGCCGGTGAATGTGGTTACCCCCTATAAGAATTGTGTCCCGGCCGCGGGAGTGTGCCGAGACACAATGCATTCAGCATGCAGTAAAGGTGGAAGCACACAGACACTACGCTTCGATTTCACTCAATGTGTGCCATATACGGGCGGGCGGCGGTGGGGCTGCTCCGGCGGAAGAAAGATGTTTTCAGTCAACTCACTTCGTGTCGGCGATTCATTTAAAAAGCTGGCGCAGAAGATGGAGGAAGCCGGTGTTGTGCCAAAGTAGTTACCCCCTATAAGGAGTGTATCATTCAATATCAATGTATTCATTCATTGCGCTGTGGCTGAACTGATGGGGGTATTCTCTGATATTATGAATCGTACAGACTGTGTCGGGTTCTCCGACTCGCGGGTAATTCCACAACAAGTAAAGACTCGTGGTGGGGTTTATGTCACCCATGGGGAAATAAGAATTGGGGGAAATTAACTTTGGCTCTGACTCTCTGAAGTCCTGATTAAAACGAACATGGAGGAGAAAGCGATGTTACAGCAGACAGCTGTCAGTTCACTTCGGGTCCATTAAATTTCTCTGACGCTACATTGTTCCGACCTCTCGGTCGTATGCAGACTCCTCCGGCTGCTCTGCCGGCGGAGGAGTCTGCATACGCATAGAAATGATATGGACCCGAAGTGAACTGACAGCTGTCTACTGAAAACATCTTTCTCGAATGCCATTGCCGCCTGAGTTTCTTGTTGCTGGTGATGTAAAGAGGTCAGCCGATGGCTCTATTACCACAGGTTGAAATGGGAACAGCGCCACCTATCGTACCGGGGTATGACATGCTTCGGCCAATGAATCGATTTACTCACCGCCATGTAGAACCGGACAATTGCAGTTGTCCAATTGCAAATTTTCTGTAAGCAAATAAGGCAAGTAAAATGTTTAAAAGAAACTTAAATAATGCTTCACAGGTGACTAAATATCATCTCAATGTAAAACATTAATCTTAAATAATTGAGGCAAGATGAAGCCATTTTTCTTATTAATATCTGGTCAGCTAATTGTGAATGGACAGTATCACTTAACCACTTAATTTTAATATTGGCCAGTTCTTCAGGAGAACCCTGTGTGAATATCAATTTGAGGATTCGCTGAGATGGCCATCTCACCATGGTGACATCTTAGATTAGCCTGGCTAATGGGCGATTTCAGTGGGCGTTCCGTTCTAATGAATTAAACAAAAAAAGATAAACAAAAGAAAGTAGAGTGATATTTACTTAAGGATCAAGGACCCCTACAGGTAGACTGGGGAATTTGGGGTTTAACTTTGAACCAAGAATCTTTAGGCTGGAGCTCAAACACACCTGGCCATGATCAGACCCTCCTTCTCGATGGTGATCTCAGACTATGGGTTAGCAACATGGTATGATGGGGTGGGGGAAGCAGGTGTTTATGGATCCTAATGGAGAGATGGATGCATATAAAATGGAAAGATAAGATTCAGATGGATGGATGAGGTGCAGGGTTGAAACACACTACCACACCATCATATAGCTCCCGGGAGAGGGATAACGACTAAGAGACTCAGACTTCTGCCATTCAATTCTGAAATGTGGGGACATCATTGCTAAAATCCATCGCCGTGGGAAGGTGACAGTCGAGGTCATGGGTAAGGGATGGGAGGTGTGTGTCAATATTTGTGGGGGGTGATAGAGATAGAGGAAGCTGTCTCACCCTCAGTGCATCACATTCCCATATTTAAAAAGTGGCTGTGCCTTTGATTAATTCATGGATTCAGTTCCTTTAGAAATACCCAAGCTGAAATGCCCCCTAAAAAAGTGTCTGAAATGATCGAAAATGTCCCGAAAACATAATATTTGAGGGCAAATACGGTGCATTTTCTACCCCGGTGTTCGGGTTCTGGGATGAGAACCAATACGACCAACTGAGTACGATGGGGTTTAAGCTACGATCGCTGGTCTCTCATGTCCCTTCATGTCCCGTTTGACCCAGAAAATCGTACAGTTCTGTGGTCCTTGGGCTTTAAATAGGCATTTCAGCCAACACAATTCTAAAGGACCTTCATAATGAGTTCTCTGAGTCAGATTTTGAAGACCACAAATCAATCAATCTCTCTCTCTCTCTCTCTCTCAAGTTTTTCAAGCCTTCTGTTTTTCTATATTTCACTCTTCCCTGATTTATTTTCAAGCGCTTCCAAAAGTTAATTAAACTTAGTAAGATCAGTGAAATTGAATGTGGGATGTTTCTGTTAAAATACAATTATGTGTGTGGCACACACACACACACACACACACACACAGCTCCAGTGAGTGTTTAAATGAATCACAAATCATTGTGTAATCTTATGCTTGCAGGCCCATTCCCTATGTACAAAACATTAAACCCTGGGTTTTACTATAACAGATTCCCTCTCAATTCTCGCTTGCTTTGTATCTCTCTGCTTCTTACCCATTCAAATTAGCTTAATTGGCATGGAAAATAGACATTGACATTGCCAGAGCTTTTAAAAAATCAATCCAAGGAAATGCAAGAAGTGAAATATGAAGTTCCAGTATAAGTTCAGAACTTAATTCGAAAATGGTTGGGAGAGGAGTGAGTCAATCCAACTGCATTGCCACAGAGATCCTATGGCGTTGAGCACTGAAGCCCAACCTAGCGTTGACACTACAGTGGGCCTAGCGGACTGCCACCTGACAAACTTCAAACAATTTAAACTTTGACCCTGGTTGAAGCACATCTAATCAGATTAAAACTTTATTTCATATTCTAAAAACCAGCGGTATTCTAAGAGGCAGCCGAACCTTGAGTCATGTGTTGACCTCTCTCTCTATCACTGCGATTCCACCACAGGGACCACTAAATCGAATCCATGTGTAAAACTGTCTGTAACATCCATGTTTTTGGTACGTTATTTTTTTAGGTCGTTTTTCTGTTCGATAACTAAAAGCAGGCTATCAATCTTTCAGAGGAAGTTAGTGTCTATAAAGAATCTGTTGCATTACAACTGCATACAGTCATGTGGTTAAAAGCAACCTATATTCACGGACCGCAGTGCAAGTAAACATTGGCTTGTAGAGCCGACTGCTTCGGAAATAATGATATATAACAGACAGCAATAAATATCTGTAAAAGTAGTTTACAATGTAGTGTAATGTAAACACTTTTCTTGGAGGATGTGCATGCGACTAACTTTTTTTAGCAAAGAAGGAAACACAGAATTGGCTGAAGGAATCTTTTAGCTCCTTGATAAGCAGTTCCTGGGAATGAAAAGTTCCTGATACTTTACTACTGTACTTCTTCCATCTCTCTCTTGATCACTCTCTCCCCAACCCCAACAGAGCGTAAGGAACTAATTTAAATGAATCTCATCGCTGCTCATTGACTCTTTAAAGTAACCATCCCGACATATTAACAGGAACTAAACCTAAGATCAAACATATCCTATCTCACGTTTTGTGTGATTTTAAGGAAGATAAAAGGAACATTTTTGACTGTTAGCCTGCGTGTGTGACAAGTTGAAGAGCTAACTCATTCCAAAGTTCTTGACCAATGGAAAAAGTTAGTGGGGTTCAGTGATTGGTCAATTGGTCTGTTGCATTGCATAACAAGAGGAGGGTTTCGTAATGCTGTTGAGAATGAAAGCTCATCACGTGCAAAGATTGATGTGGAGTGACACACCTGCCAGCGGATTTGTACTACGGGAGGATAGCCAAACCATTTTAAGATGCTGGGAACCGTGTGAGATGGAGTTTTTCTGGGAAGCAGAGGTGGGACGTGCTGGTGCGGGTAAGAAAAAACACAGGAGAGAATGAAGCATTTGACTAGAAACTGAAAGTGAAAGTAAGGTGTGTGATGCAATAGAGCTCATTACCCAACCCTCAAGTGAACATCCCACAAGGGCCGATGTAATCTAAAACTCAATTATATACATCAGACAACTTCATTATCTGGGTCCCGGATAATTAAGTAATGGTTCTGTAATAACGGCACCATTATTGGGGGCTTCACTACAAGGGGATTGGTGTACGTTGTCATCACTATCATCATCAAAGCCATTGCTAAAAACTGCATTAACTCTGTTAACGCTTGACATGGTGTGATCTAACAATCTACTTTTCTTACGTCTTCCCCAAAGAATGACGGCTCCGACCATGGAGGCCTTCGTTTAAATACACCTTGTCACTGCTCTTCTCCGACCGAGTCTAGTTACCGCGCTCCACACGGAGGCAGCTGAGTTGTTTCACACAGCAGGTATCCAGGCTACAAAAGGTTCCTGAATGGGGAAAAAAAGGCCTTTAACCTATTCGCTTTTGGTGTTGGTATTTCAACAACATTTGCTCTGTATGCTCTCTTTTGAGATCTGCAACCCTTATTAATGTTTAACTGTGCTTTGTTGGTGGTTATCTAGTGGGTGGGGGAGTACAGCTGTTGGAAGTAAACAATGAAGATTTGGTCATTTTGTGCTGGATGCTTCCGTCGACAGTCAGATGGGCGGTTTAAATAACCTAAAAGACAATGCTATGTATCAGTATCACGGCCTGTACTGCAGGTACTGCGTCACTCTGTGAAATGTGGTCTGTCTTTTACACCAGGCTGTGAGGCTGATAGAACTGCGAGCTAGTCTGGCAGACACTAGTCGGGCTATACTCCTACATTCAAATGGGATTGGGCAGACATTAGACGGCAGATGGACAACCCCTACTGGACGGCCCTGGGAAAACAACAGTCTGATGGGATGGCAGGCGGAAAAACTAAACACTCTAACACACATGTTGCAGTGGTGATGTTGCATTGATTACAAAGAATGGAATGAAATATAATAAATAGTTATTAATTGTCCATTATTTTATGTTATTATTCCAGTAATGCATGTAGCTATAACATTTGAAATGCTTCAATCTGGGGCTCTTCTCCACTAAAATTGTATCTGATTTTTGGTCTACAGTTTGCATGACTCCATGTGTACACAATTAGTCAAACTACAGAGGCTAGTTAATCAAACTATACGCTGTAATTAGTCTAGTAGTATAATTAGTAATTAGTCTATTGTTCTTAGTCAAACACAATAGAATACAAATTTTAAACATATAGCATAACACATGAAGCATATTCATGCTTCATATTCACTCTTCATATTCAGTCCAGCTGGAGGGATTGAAGAGGTGTTTCATTGGTTGACGTGAGTGGGGTCGGGCATTAGCATTAGCTATCAGACTGGGAGATAACGGTGAGGACCAACGAGTGTTTGACACCGATACACAATCCTCACGCTAGTTGTTAAATATCCATCAAGTGTCAATTCAATTAACCAGACACAATTTGATTCTTCATTGAGCCAGAACAGCGTTCTGGTATCAAACCAACATCCAAAAGCTTCATATCAGTGTGTTCCATGCATGAATCTTACAATTGTATCCTAATATAATTACTTAAATACATGCAGGTTATTGTCCCTACCACCAGCGTCAGTAGAGTATAGAGCAAACATAGAGGCAAAGTATACAAATTGCTTTGTGCTTCTCTCTCCTTTCATCTGTTTTATCAAACCTTTGTATTTTCTGCTTGTGGGATGTGGATTTTGTCTTGTGACTCAATGCTTGTCCAGAGTCCATCAGCACTCATATTAATAACATTAATCTAGCCCTGGTGGTAGTGGATTTTTTTCGCGGCAAGGTCACCGCGCATCGATTTACCATCGCACCACTGGTGACCAGGGTCCGTGGAGCACTGATGATGATAAACAGACAATCAAGCACAGTGAGAGCGAGAGGGAGGAATGGTGGGGGAGGCTGGGAAACAACCATTGTGGATTCAAAGGTAAGAAGGGAAGGAAAACAATCGATAAACCCATTTACTATTGGATGAGCTAAAGGATATATTTTGTCAATCGAACATTTGTTAATATTGTACAAAAGAGAATTTCTTATATTATTAATGCCTATCCTAATGTGCACCCATGTACATCGAAGACTGCAGAACTGTGTATTGAGTGGCCCAATGCACAAATATAAAGGCTGTTGTAGAAAGAGAAGAATGCTGAGAAAGCTTTAGTGATCTCAAACATAGGCTAGGCTAGGATAACTTGGTTTAAACTGGTGGTTAATTTGAGGATCATTTAGTCCTAAGGGTCTGATTAACAAGGCCTGTGTCAACTAGTAGCTCCACAGCAGTGGCGGCTGCTGGTCTTTCAAAGAGGGAAAGCTCATTCAAAGCCTACATCATATACTGTAAATTGTCAATTTGTGGCTATGTAAATTCTGCTCTCTGTTCCTTTTCAAGGAAATGCTCTGTGACCCTACTACGACCCTACATACCAACTAGCTGTCTTTTCCAGTGACTTGACCAGTGTCCTCTCAATGGCCAGCAGAACTAGGCTGCTTAAACAAACTTGGCCCATTGTGTTACGGGTATAGGACTTGAGCCGCTTTAGACAGGAGAAGCTCCTTTATATACCTGCAGATGTATCGCCAATTGTTGCCACTAATGAGAACAGTTTGTAAAGCTGAGGCATTGCACTGTCCAATCCATGTCTTTAAGGAACACCAAGAAATCACACAGCTTTGCCCTATCACCCTGTAAGTCCTGATCTGAATACAAGACTTGAAGTTCAGACCTCAGGCTCCCTGAATCAAAGTGATGGCCGACTACCAAAACGATATTGAACTTGAACAAGGAAATGTGGGAATAATGTTAAACTGAAACAAGGAATTGTGTGTATAACTGTATGAAATGTACAATGAAAATTGTCTAGCAATATCAAGAAATAGGTTGCTGTTTGTCTTTCGACTCTTACAAAATCCGCGATGGGACTGAGGACTAAAGAGTTGTAATGGCTTGTTCGCGAACAAATTAGTTCAAACAAACGACTCTTTAACATGAACGAACCGACCTGATTCCCCGTTTCAGTTCGTCTCGTTCATTCTCCGAGACTCGACTCCCAGTTCCACCCACTAGTCACTGAGTCGCTGACGCTGAGTCACAAGTCGCTGTTCATTCACTGACTGTGTTTAGCAGTGAAGACTCAAGGACGGAGACGTCACGAGAGCCAGCCGGGCAACAACATCCCGATTCCGAACATGAAGCGCTCCTCAGCTAAAAGGACTGAACAAACAAACGAACAATTCAAACTGAGCTTCAACAGAAAATTATTATTTGCCACTAGCACAAAAGTCCAGTAACAAACGACTACTCGGGTTTAGATCAGGGAGGCCATTCCTCTCCAGGAGTCTCTATCGTTGCCCACGTGGACGTTGAAGTCTCCCAGTAGAACTACAGAGTCCCCTACTGGAGCCCCATACAGGACTCCATTCAGGGTCTCCAAGATAGCAGAGTACTCTGAACTGCTGTTTGGTGCATACGTGTGGTACATCAGTGCTGGATGTTTATGTTTCAATTAGAACCTTTATTAATAAACTCTCCTTCATTATTGAGCTTGTTAAATTTAGTCATCGCCTAATCAGTGTGAATATTCTGTGGTGCTGACGGTGCATATCAACGAGGACGGGGATCGTACAAACAAATGAGGGTTAAGGTCACGGCAGGGGATAGTTGCGAGGCGTGGGTTGCATTGGAGGGAGTTTGTTTGTAGGTTTATAATTGGTTGTGTCTCTGGTATATCAAGGGGGGGGGGCGACTGTCTGAACTGTTGTTTAAGAACTTGAACTGTTTGATTATTTAGATTATTTAGAAGGATGATTAGGATGAACCATTTGACCTTAGCAGGGCCCAACAACTCAGATACCACAAATGGGGAAACTTAGTCAAACATGTTGAAAAGGAATGAGTCAAATAAAAAATAAAAAATTAAGGTGTAAACGAGGGTCCTTGCAAGAGATTAATACAGCAGGTTTTTGACGTCCTCCTTGCCACCAGGATTCACCAATGAGTTAATGCAGCTCTGTTCAGGCACATACTCAGAAAGATCGAAATGAGAGGCTTCCCCGAGTTCAATTAATAACCAATGATTTCTCTTGGTTCATTAAGACTACAATCTCGTCATTTAATTTAAGTGACTTGCAATGAATTGTATTATTGCTTAAAGGTAATTAGGGAGCGGTTAGAGGGTTAGGCAACTGGACAGGGGCTACACAAAGACTGGGGATGAAGAGGTTTGAAAGCAGAACCTCAGGGCTGTGAGTTAAGCACCCCAGCCACTAGGCTTAATCTGCTCAAGACGCAGAGTGAGTCCAATGCTAATGACGAGAATTAAAAAGCGAAGTGAATGTGTGTGTGTGAGAGAGAGTGAATGAGTGAGATTGTGTGTGCGCTCGTGATTAGAAGTGTGTGTATTTACCGAAGGGTTTGTTTGGGTTAGCTTGCTTGGCAGTGAGTGTGTTTTGAAGTATGTGTTTAGCTTGTTTGTTTTGCGGTGTGTGTTTTGCGGGTATGCAGGTTTTGTGTTGTGCATGTGTGTAAGGGTGATTCTGTGTGTGTTTCATGTGTTAGTGTAGCTGCGTGTGTGTGTGTAGTTGTGTGTCTGTTCAGTCGGGTCCTCTCTTTGTCTCTCTCTCTCATCTCTTGCTCACTCTCATAGGTCTAAGTCACACAAAGAGAGAGAGAGATAGAGAGAGAGATGGGGAGGAGTGTATGTGTGTGTGTGTACATGGACTAAGCACAATACATACAAACAAAGTGCCAGCAGTCATAGGCAGTCTGCATATATGGAGAAGGCGCTGATATCTCTACCCATACTATAACTATCTATTTATCTGTACTGATTCACTTGGTTGTGGATACTTGCACAGTGTTTGTGCTGTTGTGTGAGACATAATGGGCTCTTTATTAATATTTGGATGCTATGGTGTTGTAGTATTGGTGTGTGTGTGTGTGTGTGTGTGTGTGTGTGTGTGTGTGTGTGTGTGTGTGTGTGTGTGTGTGTGTGTGTG
>JAOPUD010000070.1:15773900-15785543 GCA_027122715.1 Trisopterus minutus
ATGCACACCTCGTCGGGCATTATCCCTTACTTAATGCACACCTCGTCGGGCATTATCCCTTACTTAATGCACACCTCCAAGGGCATTATCCCTTACTTAATGCACACCTCGAAGGGCATTATCCCGCTTATACCATGGTCGAGCGGACTATTTAATATCTAATATATTTAATATATTTTCCTTGTGAGGGTCGTTCGGATCTTTGTGGTTTTTTGTTTGCGGGTCATGCGCTAAGCTGACGTATTCAACGCCATGTTCGTCTCTTCGGATGACGGAGGGGTCAGGGTCAGCTCACGGCTCCCCTCCCCGCCACGCCGAGCGAAGCGCAGCTGGAGGTCAAACCACACCTTCCTGACGAGGCCGGGGGGCGCGTCAAGACACGGCGCGGAGGAACATCTGATTATCTGGAGATCCGACCCAGTGATGCGAGGACGGTGGAAGCCGGTGTCCTTCCTACTCTTTCTGTAGCGTTTCTGTATCGCCTTGAAAACCGCATCGCTTGTCTTGAACCAACACTGATGATGTTGGTGTCAGTTAATGGTTGATACCGGCTCTCAGACTCCTCAAACTGGCAACACTGGAGTCTCCTCCTTCCTTGGTCGACTGGACAGACGCATAAAACAGTCGCGAAACGTCATTGAGAGTAGCGGCAGTGTAGCTTTCAAAGTTGATGTCCATGCTTTTGTCAGCCAGGAAGTCTCTTAATGTTTTAACTGCCCATTTCGTGGTTTTCTTTGTGCTTATCCCGTCCTTGTCATCCTCTAATTCGTTCAATTCAAAATTAAAAGAAATGATAAAATCACTCATGTTTTTTCTGTCTTGCTGTTGATGTCTTGCTGTTGAAAAAACGTTGAGTCTCTGTTGCCACGGTTACCATCTAGCGCTTGAGCCAGCGCAATAATTTAGAACTGTCATCAGGCAATTTGACGGAACGTCTTTCCTAGGAGTGCATTATCACTTTTTAACCCACACCCTTCAGCCAATCAGAATCGAGTATTCACCCAGACCATGGTATAAATAGTTATGAACTGTAATCAAATTAAATAACCAATTTTGTTTTTTACAGGTCGATGGGTCCTTTGAGATGCAATTTAATGAAGAGGAGGTGGCAATGGACATCGAGCGACAGGACAAAATTGTCAAAATTGTCCAGCAAAATGTGGAGAAGGTTCAGGAGAGAACCAGAGGTAGACTGCAATCCCTGCAAAAGACAAAGAGCTTTAAGGTGGGGGACATGGTGTGGAGGAAGAATATCCGTAGTCTGCAGCGGAAAGGGGAAAAGCTCGATCCTGAGTTTCTTGGGCCGTTCACAGTGGTGAACATTGAAGAAAAAAGTGTTGACCTTGTGGATAGTTTAGGAAAATCTATCCACAAGGTCAACACTGATCACCTGAAGCTGCACACTACCCCAACCCCAAGAATTCCTCGAAGGTTGAGAATTCCCCCAGTCTCTTCCATTACCTCCACTCCACCTGCCGCCACCTCTACTCCACCTGCCACCTCCACTCCACCTGCCACCTCCACTCCACCTGCCACCTCCACTCCACCTGCTGACACACCGACACCGACGGCGTGTCGCACGCGGGCCCCCCATAGATCAGCGTGTTTGCTTTGCTGAAGAAAGTGGGGTGAGGAACGCTCAACAGTTTATTATTTTTTTGGTCTACAAGATTGTATGAAATAAACTTCCCCCTCATTCACCCTTACTGTGCCTTCACACCAAACGTGACAGGGCAACACGACTCCATTCAAAGTCCGTGTGGCGCGGCATAAACTCCCTGTCACGGGCAAGGTCGTTCACGAGGATTTGCAGCGCAACACTTTCACTTGAGTTGAAATATTTGAACTTTGCCATGACATTTGCGTGATGACAGCCAATCAGTGTTGACTACCTGAGTAACGTAACAGCCAATGAGCGTTCAACCGGCCGGGCCAACCGTTCCCTGCACTCTGCATTGAACCGCAGCATGGAGGAGAAAGTGACTTGCAGTTTGCACCACACAGAGCTCTATATACAGTATAATACTATGGCGAGCAGCATCTCTGCTTGATTGACGAGAGTTACTTTTAATGGAACACACACCTCTTGCATCGAACGCAGCGCAACCAGCACTTATGCATGACACTCTCAGTAATGGTGTGACAAAAAGAACACAACAGGAGAACCGCACAACACTCTAACCCCCTAACCCATTAATCCCACGTACTAAACACCCTTAAAACCCCTCCCAACAGATATAACAGGAACGTCTATTCCCGCAATGCAAATTCCCATGCTCCCCTGCGCAGGGCCCGAATAGGCGTCCACGGAAGTGGTCGCCACAATATATAAATATCTATCATATGATATATAATATCACAGCCAAAAGCTGTGTGCGCCTCCGGATGATATTATGAACCCATAAACGACGGGCATCAGTCTTTCCTTCTTCCACAACAGGTAAAGACATGCAATGGTGGTTATCTCGGCCATGGTTGAGAATGAATTGGCATAAAGCACCATTGGAGGGACAAAAGATGTGGCGCGACGAAGTTCACCTGATAAAATTGTGACGGATTATGGTTTGTTGCGCTGCAGAACTTGGGCGACAGCGCAACCAGGCGACAAATGTGTATTTTGGTGTGAACACACAGTTAGAACCAACTAACTTTGATTGGATTTGTTTGTGTAACTCTTTGTGTAAAATAAAAGCATCATCCTCTCATTTGGTGAGTCAGGTGTTGGACATGCCCCTCCCTACCGCACTGCTTTTAGAATATTCTGGCATGACTGAATGTGAGTGAATCTAAAGATTCCAAGTTATCTTTGTCCACAATAGAATACAATCGTGATCCAGTACCTTTGGTGCCCACAGCTCAGCCTCACGTCCAGACCACATTGATCTGGTTGCTTCCCAGTATATAAAACTATAAAAGGGAAAGAAGAATTAAGTTATTATGGTTAACTCCACTACCAAGTCACAAGCCACAATTCAAGACACTGGATGGCTGACTTAGTCAGCAAAGCATGCTGGGTATCCACAGGATAACCCCAGAGCACAAGGAAGGAAAGTGAAAAAAGGAAATGTTTACTTAAAACACACCAAAACAAAAAACACCATCACAATCACGTCTACAGACTACACATACACGCCTGCAGACTCTCAGAACAACCGTCATATGATAACATCATGCCATACCAGTTATAATGCTTCACATGAGAGTAGTTTCAGTAACATCTGCTGTTCTGATCCCAAAGAAAAAGAATGGAGAGAGTGAGTGAAAGAGAGACAGCATGACTGAGAGCATGTCTCACTCTCTGGCCTGGTGGAGCTTATTGAACTCAGGATTGTGTATTTAACTGTCTTAGACACAACCACACACACAGACACACAGACAGTGAGAGAGAAGAAGAGAGAGTGAGGGAGCCTTTATCCCATGTGGATTATGACATGGGAGTCAGACACACACACACACACATTCTCTTTAAAGACCACACACACACACACACACACACACACACACACACACGTCACAGGTCAGACCAGCCTCTCAATGGTAAATCCTATTAAAAGAGAAAAGATGGTCATAGGTTCTTATCCCTTTTTGCTAAGCCCCCAGCATTACCCCTTGGCCGTCAGACAGGTGGATTGACAGGCAGGCAGACGGACAGTTAGACAAACCCTGGGATAGTGGAGATAGGATCAGCCCTCCTGCTCGTGGCACCACTCCAGCAGAGCAGGGACAATAGCGAGTTGAAAACTCAATTTTTCAAATGGCAAAACGACTCCCTGTCAGCACCTCAATCGTAGACCAGTAGGAGGCCACATCACTTTGTGGCCTCCTACTGGTTGTTAGTTGAGTGCTGCATGCAGCGCTCAACTATTGTTCTTAAGTTTTATTCTCTTTCTTCTTCTCTCGTCGTTTCTCGTTGTGTTGCTACTGACCAGACTATTTGAGGAGTTCATTTGCAAAAAAAGATAACTCAGCTTTAATACATTTTCATAAATCATGTTTTTTTTATTGTGCATTACAGGTAATATAAATTGAACTGCAGTTGGGTTGCTTTGATTAAAAACAACAAAAAAATACAGCTTAATTACTAAATGTAACTTTATTGAAAATGTGTTTGTCATTTAGATTAAAAGTATTTTTTAGGCAAAAGCAGGTAACTCCACATTGCATGCTTCAGAGACCAACAAAACCATGTAATGGCTTTAAGTGCAATTTTTTAAAACTTAAAACAAGTAAATAAATTGCAGAGGATTGCAGTAATAGTATTAAAGTATTCAGATTATTGCTTTGCTGTATTCTGTTAGTATATTCAGTCTCAAATTAGTATTCTGTGCAAGTCAATATCAGTTTTCAGCATTTTAGTCTGTTGGAATCATTCCTGATCATTGCATTCCTTAGTGTGTCACAATCACTCCTAATCACTGCATTCCTTTAGGTCCTGTCTGCCGACGGACATTCTCATAGAGGTTGCAGACTGTCTGTCTGATTAACCCCTGGTTCACCTAGTAGTTTAACTGCCGTGGTATCCATCCAAGACAACATAGTGGCATCTTGTATTTATTTTACTGTTGTAGAATATAAGAGTCGGTTTATAATCACTAACTCCTCCGTAGATAGTGTGTTGACATGATTACAAGCAATGTATAACCACTATAATTTCACAACATTACGGGAATACGTTTCAGCCTCTCTTCTGCTCAAGCCCATATGGGGATAACATTACAGGTTCATCCGTTTTGGCAAAATGATCCATCTTAGATTAATTTTTTTGCCTCTCAAACAGCCGTGTCACCTGACTGGAATACTTAGTGCTGATTCACCGAATGAATTTATCAGGTTGTGTTCAGAAACAGCGAGGGCGTTTGCCGGTTTCTGCTGTGAAACGCAAACTTCCAATGCCTGACAAAGGACAATAACGGGTTTTGTGACCAAACGTATTTAGGGTTCTGAATGTCCTATGCATGAAGAATAACGCACGGCAGTCAATTAGTGCCCTAGTGCCCTTTTTGGTTTTCCCATTTCCTCCTGAGAAGCAGGAGTAGATTTCTGTTATTGTTCGAGTTGAAGCCTTGCTTCAAATAAAGAGTTTTTTAGCCTTTATTCTGCATTTGTGTTTAGTTTGTGCATACACCTGACATTGTCTGGCCTATCAAAGCCATCTTGCCTGCCTTGCGGTGGAGAGCAGAGTGGGGAAGCTTGTGTGTCCATGTGGTGATGGGTGGCTCGACCTTTTGACCTAAGTGTCAGGAGCGATGCACTGGGAGGGATAAATAGGCAGGAAACAGGAAACAGAACATTGATTATGTTTCCTGAGCTTTGAGGCCAGTAGGGTGTTTGGCTTCCAGCTAACAGGTGCTGGGTCTATTCCTCTATTTATAGGGAGTACCTGTAGGTATATTTCAGCAAGACTCCCTGAACCCTTACTCTACTCCTGAAGTATCAGAATTCACTGTAAATTCACTATGGATAAAAAGTGTTCAACTCTAAATAGTAGATAGCAGACTAGGTTAATCTATATATTGTTGGGGGAGTTTGCTTTGGCAGGTTTTTTTTACTATTAATGGAAGTCTGATTTAACCTATGCCAACTCCTTCCTACTCCCCAATGTTGAAGAAAAAGACATGTATTATCCATGTGTAGACATGGTCCATCTTATCATCTTATAGGGCTGAGCTTGATCTCATGATGTTAATTATGGGCACTGATATGCCTACAGACCCATAATCAACCCTAATGAGCCATTCCTGTTTTCACCTCTTCGACATCACATCTGTGATTGTCTATTGCATCATTAGACAATGACCAACAGATAATCCGTGAATGTTTCAGCTCTGTCGCACCCTGCTATCAACCAGACACATAGATATCAGCTAGTGCATTTTTGACAATGACGAAAGATCGTTTTTCTATGTCATCGGCCACAAAAATAAAATCTAAATATTGAGTCATCCAAACCACAGAAAGTACAATTTTGTCCTCCCAACTATTGCATTATTATTGCGGTAGAGGGGGAAGGAACATGGTTTTGGAACATAGTGCCAATGTGGAACCTCTAAATGGTGTTTAGAAGACTCACGGCATAGCCATAGTATAAGGATTATATTATATTTATTTAGTTAAATACTTGAATTTTCGGACATTGATAATTTGTACCTCTAAATACTGAACTTGATTTGTAGTTTGAACTGATGTCAGAGAGGCCTTTGTCAAGCAACCACAGGAGGGGATACAAAGCAGGCTTTCCATAATAACCAATTATGGCTTTTCTAGTCTTGAAATGAGAGACTTGGCTAATTATCTGGGCTGAGTAGGGGGTTTTCAATGTGTGGGTGGGAAAGGTTCAAAGCGTCACATGGTGATACATCACATGTTTCTCACATATTCTGTGGAAGTAACACAGTAGTATATAATATAGTAGTATATATTATACAATAACAACAAATAAAATGTTTGTGACAAAGATGGCAATGGCTATGTTATGATTTGAATCAAGACCCTTTAGGCTGGGCATTTAACAGCCCAGCCACTATACTATCCTGGGTTAGGCAATGTGCTGTGGAATATATAGTCCTGCATGCTATCACTAGAATGCCATATAATGCCCTAACCAAGCCTGGAAACTAGCGATGGGTCGTTTGCGACCTATCACAGGAACGACTCTTTAACAAGAACGAGCCGACCTGATTCCACGTTTCAGTTCTCTTGTTCGTCTATATCGTTCGTTCTCCCAGACTTGACTCCCACTCGCTGACTTGCTGTTCACTGTGTTCAGTTAGCAGAGTGGTGAAGAGGGACTGGCCTGGGCAACAACATCCCGATTCCGAACATGAAGCACTCCTCAGCTGAAAGGAACTTAGTTGTAATGTTGTGTGTTGATTGATGACCGTTTGCACGATTGAGAACGAGGGAGGAGCTGAGTCTGACTGGCTGACTGACTCAGCTGAGAAGCGCGCATTCCATGATTCACCGCTACCGGAAACATGACTGAATGATTCTGAATGATTCTTCTTGGCGAACTGACCGACACAAACTGAATCAAGGAAAATAATCATGAAATCCATCCCTGCTGGAAACTCATGTAGGCCATGGCCTTATGGCCCTTAAAGTTGTTGAACATAACATTAAATGTTGGTGGTTTGGTGGAACCAGGAGATGCTTAGAATCAACCCAGTCATCTATTAAGATGAGCATTGAGCTAGGAGGACTGAACCAACAACTACCAAGAATTGCAGCGGCGGCGTGACGGAGCACACAGAGGTAAGGCCTGCAAGACGACGTGGACAACGCCGTCGTCATTGCTACGTTGCGGGGGACCAGAACGCGAAAGGACCGACCTTTTTTATCTTTCCTTCCTCAAATAATATGATATATATGTTGTATATATAAATTATGGAAAGTTATAAAGTCACACTTTACACAACCACGTGTAGAATTGTCACACTCCCTCGCCCTCCCTTCAGCCTAGTGGTTGTTGTGTGGCGCAGTATAGCCCGCGTTCGTCCGCCTCCATGTGGCGACCCAGTGTGCTTCATGAGCGGGCTGGGGGCTTGTTGCACGATGTACCAGTCCTCTAGACTCCAACATTTTCCCCTCTTCTCACTGCAGCCGGTTCACTGTAAGGAGAAGACGGAGTTGCTTGTGGAACGTTCCTCCATCTCTCAGTCTCTTCGGCCAGATATCACACACGTTGTGAAGGTGGGAGGGGCCAGACAGCTTTAATTAGTTGTCTCCTCGCCCTCTTCCCGAGCGCTATGCACTTTAGCAAGAGCGTTTCTCCTTACAGTCGGTATGCTCCAGAATGGTCACTCCCACTCAACTTTGTTAAACTGTATATTCCCTACCCACAATGCAAACGTTTCCCTATAAGAATCTTGTTCACCCATTGTCTCACTGAATGTATCCTTGGTAACTTTTCTGCCTGTACTTTCCCATGATCATGCTCTAATAGTAAATCAAATATTTTGCTGTCTGAAGTGTCCTAAAAAGAAGTACTAAGAAGAAGTTTCTTTTCATCACCCTCCCTTGCGGTTGTAGGGTGGCGTAGTATAGCCAGGGATCTCCTGCCTCAGTGCGGCGGTCCAGTGTGTCGAGGTTGTGCTGGTGCCACATCAAGGGATAAAAAATATTATTTTGTATCTCGAAGACCTGCTTGTCCTGAGCTCAGAGGAAGCTGCAAGACGTGACACTATGACTGTGATAAACGATGGCTCGATCTTCCTTGGGAAGAGCTCACTGCTCCCCAGCCGTCTATGGGAGTTTCCAGACTCTGCCACGATGATAGCGAGTCTAACATGCACTTGTTGGAGCAGATGGCAGCCGCCCACCCTGTGGTTGTGGCTGCCCTTTTTTGTGTTGTCTACAGCGTCAGCTACCCAGAGGTTGGATCCCCAGGCGACATAAGCTCAGGGTGCTCTCTGTACTGGCTCTGTGTTGCCAGACCAGGAATACTGGGGAAGCCCTCTTGCACTTCTCAAGGGGATTCCCTTGAGTGATGTCTTAGGTTGTGGTATTTACAGACACCTCGTCAATGCATTGGGGAGGGACGTACCTCGCTGACTTAGTTGTAGGCAGATGGCTGACACTCCCCTCTGCTCCAAAGCTTGCCATGGTGAAAATATTTGTTATTTTCCTTTTTCTCACCTGGTGTGCAGCTGCCTGTCGCAGACAGCGTGTCATAATCTGCTCAGCCCAGCCTAGAGCCCTGCATATTGTGGGCGCCCAGAACTTCAGGGCACACCTCATGTCTCGCGGCAGTCCCTGCCAAGACAAGTTGCAGAGCGGCTCAGGTGGACCTTTTAGCGACCAGAGAGAACACCCACTGCAGGTAGTGGTTCTCTCTCAGTCATCAGGATCTTCCCCTGGGGGTTAGACGCAATGGCATCTAACCCAGACGCCATTGCGTTCCCGCCGCTTCAACTGATCCATACTCTGTTGGAGCGGGGCAAACAGGAGGATCTGTCCCTCATTCTGGTGGCCCCGAAGAGCCGTCTAGCTCTGTGGTTTCCATTACTACCGACGTCATGGCTGGTCTAAGTCAGACCAGTTGCGCTTTCACAAGCGCACAGGACGGGACAGTGCATCACCCACCCTATGTGTCGATGTTGGCTTTGGATTGGTTGATCTGGTTGATCCTGTGGGGCAGACACTGCCAGCATTGGTTATCAACACTATCCAGAGTGCCTAAGCGCCTTCCTCTTTTGCCCTCTGCACGGTGAAGTGGAGTGCTTTCTCTACTTGGTGGTCAACAACCACGTTGACCCATCTCTTTTTGAGGTGGGCAGTGAGCTTGGTTTCCTACTTGGTTTCCTACTAAGAAACGCTTTGCTTTCTCCACTAAGTATCCACTAAGTGGACTAAGTTGTGGACTAAGTTACTATCCACTAAGTCCTTGCAGCAGGCATTTCGGCTGGCCCCGCAGGCTGTGAAGGTAACCAGTTTTCCAGTCACCCACTGGTCAAGAGATTCTTGCATAGGTAGACGTGTGAAAAACAGTTTTTTCTCACATACTTGCACCACGGTTGGATCTTCCCATCGTGTTGTGTGGGTTATCCCGGGACCCTTTCGAGCCTCTGTCTCAAGCAGCTTTGGATGCGCTGTCTTTTAAAACGGCGCTCTTATTGCCTTTGGGTTCTGCCAGCACACCACACAACAATTGTCTGTGTGTTAAGAGAGCCAAGAGCCGCTACACTCTGCCCTACACAGGGTGTGGCCGCTTCGATGGCTCTATTCTAGGGCGTTTCGGTGGCAGACTTTTGAACGGATGCGTCATGGTCCTCCCCCGGCGCTTTTTATCCATTTTAACATGCTAGACATATCCACGGGTTCCATTCTGTGTTTGAGTCGGCAACCTCTTCCACAGCTTTAATAAAGGCTTGTCTCTTGGAGCTGTTACGATTGGTATGTTGCTCTTCAATTAAGTCTATTTCTGCTGTCACCTTGCGGTATCACAGCATTACGCTGGGATTTTTAAATTAATTTATGATTTAATTCATTAATTCAAGTTATTTATGAATACGTTACCCATGTCTTTTATACGCTTTGCGTTTATTGAGAGTGTGATGTGTGGACGTTAAGTCCACCACCGCATTTGTTCCTTGCCGACACACACAGATTGGTCACTGGCAAGCTAGAGCTACTTGTTGCGTTGTTACGCGATATAAGCTGCTCTTTGTCTACGTTTATTTTCATGTAGGCTATGCCACCTGGCGCTACCTCATGTTGATCCCAGGCTGGCTAGGCTTGTCTCTCGGAGCTGTTACGATTCGCAATATTGCTCCTTGATTAAGCCTCTCTGCTGTCATCCGGTGGTGACCTAGCATTACGCTGGGAGTGACTGGTTATTCTGGCTTTGGGCACGGTTCTTAACCAACATCTTACTATCCTGTCCTCTGACTATTTATAATGAATGTTTTCCTAGTCTCTTATACGTTTGGGGTTTATTGAGAAAGTTATGATTGCTTGTGTGGACTTTTAATCCAATGTCGCATACATTCATTCCGTATACACTGTGCTGTGGGGAATGTGGGCGGTGCCCAAGTTGATTGGTTCAGAGCTGAAATGTTCAGTGCGCACAAGCACACGGACAGGGAAAGCCCATAAGGTGAAGTCTAGACGGCTGCGCCTACAATCATAGAACTAGAGTTATAATAACATAACTATCGATTTTCAAATGGCTTGTAACGGCTGTTCACACTCACACCTGATGCCATGATATGACCCCTTTAAATAAAGTGGTGAGAGGGACAGACATGATTCTCACCGAAAGCTGCATAAACATCTCTTTAATGTACACTTCAGGTGTAGTACACACATACAGACAGACCTAATGCTGCTCTGTTCAGGCACATATTCAGAAAGATCAATTTGCGGTGGTTCAGTATGATTACACGTTTGTCATTTATTTTAAGTGACTTCAATTGTATCAATTGTATAATCTTTTTTTTTAACAATATTGTTGGCATTTAGACATTCTCATTCACTTGATTGAGCAAAAGTTGATACATGAAGAGATTGTACTAGGTAAACAGACATAAGCAAAGTTTTTAAGGCCAATGTCAGAGAATACTGGGAACAATAAGAGAGAAAGTCTCTCTTATTGAAATATCTTTATATCTGTCATGTTTCACAATGCAATGCTCTATTATTTCCTTTATGAATGGAATTTCTCTTTATGGCTGCCCTACATCTCTCTCTCTCTCTCTCTCTCTCTCTCTCTCTCTCTCTCTCTCTCTCTCTCTCTCTCTCACACTGGCACATTGCTTATGTGAACTTCATAGCCCAATGATTATGCATGTTACAGCCTATCGGCAGATCTGGCTGCCCACTCACTGTTGCATTGCATTACTGTCATTGTGCTTTTATGATGTAGTTATGGCTGTTAAATTCCCATGAGGGGAGGTAGGGGCCATTTTATTACATTGGGCCAGAGTGCTGGCGCTGGTGCTACTGAATCTGTTCCAGTTATAACCCACACCAGTGGACCCAGCCTGGTAACTGATATGGTATGAAGGAGCCCAAGCAGGACTCCTTCATACCGTTAGGGTGGTGCATACCATTATACACCACCCGTCTATTTCCTGCATTGTCCTCAAAGTCAGTTTGCTATATATATATATATATATATATATATATATATATATATACTGTCCC
>JAOPUD010000070.1:15859152-15870279 GCA_027122715.1 Trisopterus minutus
GACGAACAAATCGGGCTGAAATCGTGTACTGTTCCGATTTCAGCCCGATTTTGCCCCGATTACGGCCTCTGAACCAGGGCCATGGAGACACTGGTGGTTCAGGCAAAGAAGAAAAAATGAGATCTTGTTCTGAGAGTATTGAAAAGTGTTTAATGTTTGTTATGTATTGTGTGTTTTTGCAAATAAAAAATATGGAATATTCAAAATTTTCTACCGGGGGAGGATACCCCGGACCCCCCTAGAGGGATAATATCCTCCTCACCTTTTTCACCCCTGACCCGTTTTCATGCCTGATTCTGATCTTCAGTCATTCCCCTGTACCAGTTGTCTGGTATGTTGTTCTTTCCTTTGTAGGGCAGAGGAAGATGTTATTTCGTGCTATACTGTATCAAAATACATAAAGCATTCGATGAAGGGCAAATCTGGTGTAAACTGACCCATAGCCCTGTCTTAGAGATCCCCATGTGCTGTCCATATAGAAAAAGGGACAACAACATTTGCCACAACACAGGCAAAGTTATGGACCAAGATACTATACCTGTGGCAATTTCATAAAATCCCTTCCTGGCAGCTGGTGTGAGTTTCCGTTCTTTGTGGGTGTCAACCATGAAGTTCACCTCATCCTCCTACAGTGTCACATCAAAGGAGACATGATTTTTTTTTTTATTATAGCATAAAGCATTTGAGAATTAATACGGCAATAATAGACCATGTAACAATTTCATATTGTACATTGTTGGTTCTTCTTGTGTCCCCTTTCGACTTCAACTTGATTCTGTTGTTTGCTGCGTCGATGAGCCTCCGGCAATAGTAGGCCTCTAGCCTGGTGGTAATGAAGGCCATCAGCTGGGTTATGTTGTAGGCCTTCAGCCTATAGAGGACCTGGTCCTTCAGCACCCTCATTGCACTCTCAACATAGTTATTTGTGTCGTTCCCTCGTGTGGGGAGATGGGTGCGGAGACAAACTGCCCAGGCCTCACGTCTGCTGAAAATACCCGTTAGATATTTGCAGTATCGTGCGTGAAGCTTTGCCGTGGAGTCCTCTCATGCCCCATGATATGAGGCCTCAAGTTCTCCCAGGTTTTTTGCGTACACCATAGCCTTGAAGAGCTGTAGCAGGTGTTGACGGTCAGACTTTGGTACCACATTGTGTGCATCCCACAGCCACCTCCACATCGCCTGCAAAATGTGGAAAACACAGAGGATGGGCGTTGTCTGTGGATTACACTCGCTGAGGGCCTGCCGTAATGCCTGGCAGTCATCAGTCATCACCACTTGTGGACCGAGCTCCCCTCTGCGAAAAAATGCGTCCTCCGGAAGAATGCTCTTGAGGAGCTGCAGTCCTGCAGTGATGACACTTTGAGACTCGGATGATGTCATCATCACACCCAAGGGCAGTCCTCCAATGGCTGAGTGGGTCAAGATCAGGAACACTCTGCTATTAGTTCTGTCGCAATTCCCAGAAGAGTCCACAAAGACAATCTCCCCGCACTCTGCCCCTTCCTTTTTGTTGTACGCATCAAGTGATGCCTGTAGGCTGGAGAGCATGGCGTCCCGGGATAACTCCCCATACGACCGCTTGAAAATGTTGTAATATAGCCTGAAATTAAGATTATACACAGGATTTAGTACATTATATCATGTACATTACCAACATTATTACAGAATATTTCGCTTGATAATAGTGATCACATTCTTAAAATGTTCCAATTGTATGTTTTACTATTACTTACCTAAAACAGAAACTTAGATCTGGACAAATGGAGCGATCAGCAGCTGCAAAGACGTATGAGTCACCCATCTCTTCCTGAAGGTCATATTTGAGTGTGGTAAGAGCAGAAGAGGGAGAGTGGCCACTTTCAAAAAGAGTCTGCAG
The DNA here is from genome assembly GCA_027122715.1 of Trisopterus minutus. Classification (NCBI taxonomy): domain Eukaryota; kingdom Metazoa; phylum Chordata; class Actinopteri; order Gadiformes; family Gadidae; genus Trisopterus; species Trisopterus minutus. The sequence continues at coordinate 15,861,029 of JAOPUD010000070.1, forward strand.
TTTGTTGCTGGTCTCTGGGGCTACATCTCGGTATCGCATAGCCTCAGCACACATGAGCAGGTGATGATGTGTGTGTTTCAGTGTGATGTAGAGACACAATCCTTCATTGATGTGTACATCAGCAGATCTGGGGACGGTAAAATTATCATTACATTATTTAGAAAACTGAGACAGAGTGACTTTTTTACAAAACAGCAAGCCTGTTTTTTGGGGTAGCAAATCTATTTTTAGATCTAACCTGGACTTTCTGCTCTGCAAAAAGCTTTGCCTCTTGAGAACGACATACATCACAGCAGGGCAGGATGCATTTTTTTTTGAGGATGAATTCCGCGTGTTGTGTTGGCATCTTAGGTCCACCTTCAAACACATTAAATTAAGGTTTTGGCTCAACCCTTGCAAAAATAAATGAATGCACCTGCTATGGAATCACTTACTCTGTACATGTTCTGCCTTTGTCATTCTGCAGGGTAGCTTTTGTTCACCCGCCATGTCGTTTGCGATGACTTCTGAAAGGCTTGAAGCCATATGCGAACCTCCTCCTCAGTGTGTCAGTCTTACTTTAAGAGAAATGTTGCAGTTCTTGCCCTCAAGCAATGTTCCCTCTAATTTTTAAAACTCCTGAGCAGAAATTCAACTCCCCTGAGGACCTGCTTGAGCAACTGTGAGCGACAGTACGTCCACATGCCGGTGCTATGGCCTCACCTCTCCAACTCCAAATATCAATACAATTGACTATTACTATAATGATTAAACAGATCATTTTGACAACATTACCTAGGCTACTCCATATCTAGGTCACAGTTAATGAAAACTAAATACAATATTGTTTTGGCAAAATTGATTTTGCATTTATTGAACAATTATGTCAAAAAATAACTAAGTTGGTGTCATCAACTCTTGACACGGTAGCATTTTTGATATCAATAGTAATAAAAATCTCAGGCAAAAAATTTAAATTGTAGTTGCACTACAGACCACAGTGCATGTGTGTGTCTGTGTGTGTGTGTGTGTGTGTGAGTGTGTGTGAGAGAGCTTGCAAAATTGTAATGAACTGTAACTGTAATGGATGGAAACATTGTCCAATGTCCACAGCAATCCACAGAGTTGTACTGTCATGTGTACAGTGAAAGACCTCCTTTGACTATTACTATAACGATTAATAACAGATCGTTTTGACAACATTACCGAGGCTACTCCATATCTAGTTCACAGTTAATGAAAACTAAATACAATATTGTTTTGGCAAAATTGATTTAGCATTTATTGCCATATGAACAATTATGTCAAAAAATAACTAAGTTGGTGTCATCAACTCTTGACTAGGGATGTCACGATTATACATTTTCTTGGTACGATTATTGTCAGAGTAATAATCACGGTATTACGATTATCACGATTATTAAGCATTAATTAATTTCACAACACTATGAATGTGTAAAATCTAATATAGTCAAAATATAATTACATTACGCATTGTTTACACAAAATATTTCAAGTATCTATTAATATATGACCAATTCTTAATCCCCAGGGGAAATGTTTGAAATATTCAGGTCAGAAATTGTTATCTATACCAAACGTTTGCATTTATTTTAATCATTTTTTGTTTTGTTTTGCTTTTTTTTAAATTAAAAATGACACGCTAACATTTAAATTCCTACCAATTCATTGTTACGTTAGTTAAGTGGACCAGTATCTGTGCATTTACCTTTATTTTTGCGCCACATCTGCCGATATAGATCCGACATAATCTTTTTCGTACAGTGACGGTATTTAGGAACCTTAACGATTAATTAATTGTGGCGTTTAATATCACGATTAATTGTGAAAACAAGTAATTGTGACATCCCTACTCTTGACACAGAAGCATTTTTGATATGAACAGTAATAAAAATCTAGGGCAAAAACTTAAATTGTAGTTGCACTACAGACCACAGTGCATGTGTGTGTCTGTGTGTGTGAGTGTGTGTGAGAGCTTGCAAAATTGTAATGAACTGTAACTGTAATGGATGGAAACATTGTCCAATGTCCACAGCAATCCACAGAGTTGTACTGTGTCCAGTGAAAGACCTCCTTTGCTCCTTTGGCCTTATTCTGAAAAACAAAGAATAAAAACACACAGACAGCTGATTATATTAGCACTTAATACTAATGGTTAATTTTCATAGAGGATAATTATTAATGAGTGAGACAATATGAACATATATAATCTGATGACAGGGAATAAAATATCACCTTATTTTTCCCGCCTGTCCTTCTCACTTCTCCAGTGGTTGTAGACTTTGTCCACACTGATAGCAGCACCATCTTCTTCTTGCCTTGACTTTATTCGCATCAGCTGGTCCAGATGTGTCACTTCAAGACGATTTCTGGATTTGGTCTTGATGCGATTCATCAAACTAAAGCCTCGTTCACAGTCAGCACTGGATGCTTGAAATGTATCACAAATGTCCACAAGTTGTGAGACCTCCTTCAGCTCCTCACATCTTAGTGTTGCAGCCACCATGTCAGAGAATGTCTTAATTGACCCTTGTTTGTGTTTTTGTTTCATGATGTACTTGAAATCAGCATATTCATGCTTGATGTCATCCATAGACTCTGGGTGGAGAATGGTCTCATACTTTTGTGCTAGCATTGCAATGTCTGTGGTTCCATAATCAAAACTGATATCTGTGCACAGGACTTCAATGTCGAATGCAGACCACTCTTTCAAACCATCCACTGGAAAACGAGCATCCAAGTGATCACACAGCTTTGAAATAAACTGAGTAATGTCCTTGGTAATGTCCCCATCAGCTTCTGAAGCCCTTATCACCTCCATGACACAGTCACTCCACTGAGGCGTATTCTCCAAGTACTGGGCACGCAGCTTCTCAATCTTTGCTCTTGCGTAGCAGTGTCCTTCCATCACAGTTAGGTTGCGTCTTTGAAGAGAAAGGCACAAGTTTGCCAGTTCACGTAACACATCTCCAAGAGCAGTGAGAGTAACCTTGTACTTTGGATCACTTAGCTTTTTGTAGCAGTATTTTGCCACTGGATCTCCATTGTCACTTGCTTGTGCTCTGCAGTATTCTTTGAGGACAGTGTAGTTTCGCAGAACAGCATTCACAGCTTGTTGGCGTGACAGCCAACGGACTTCATTCAGAGGCCTGAATGACAGCGTTTCCTCATTTAGAACCTCAGCTAGTTCTCTGAATTTGCACTTCTTCACTGATGATCTTGAGAAAATGGAATATATAGTTCTTAGAAGAGTTTCCACATCTCGCATTAAGGGAACATCTTTCCAAGCATCATCAATGCCCAAGTCCTCCCTGTGGGCCACACAATGTTGTTCTGTGAGGTGTGGTATTTGCTGCTTTAATAAAGCTGCTACACCATTGTGCTTTCCAAGCATTACTGAAGCACCGTCAGAGGTCAGCATCACCATTTTCTGCAGGTCTAGTTCATGGCTGGAGTAGAAGTCTGTGATTGCCTTCACAAGATCATGAGCAGTGCATGCCTTCAATTGAATGATGCCACCAAACACAGTTTTGCAACTGACGTCATTCTCCTCTCTGTATTTGAAATACATCACTAGCATTTTATGCAGTGTTACGTCTGTGCTCTCATCAATGATCAAAGTATGCCATGGGGCGTTTCGGATACTGCACATAGTCTCATTCTGTACAACTGCATTGATTGACTCAGCAAATTCAAAGGAGTAATTTTTGCTCCTCCAGTGTTCTGGTATACTCACATATTTTGCCATGTGGTCGTGGATTTGTTGAACAGCTAACATCGATGCGTTCATTTTTATGGCAAGTAGAACATCGTCAATGAGAATTTTGATTTGCTCTGGAGCTGACTTTTTCTTGAGTGACAGTTCATTTCTCTTTTGCCGCTCCTCCGCGCTTTCTTGGAGTAACGATCCAATCCCAAGCCCCTGCTTTCGTCTTTTTACAGTGTTAACAGCATGCAAATGTCCTTTTGTTCCAACATGTCGCTTTAGGTAGTCTAGCTTCCAGTCACTCCACACTTTCCCCTCTGAAAACTCGCCTTTTACGTTTGCGTCACTGCACGTCTTGCAAACGACTCCAGTCTCGGTTGAGAACGAAAAAATGTCGCCGAGTTTCACCAGTGTTCCCTCGTCCGTATTTATGTACTGTGACAGCCACTCCACTTTAAACGACACACGTTTTTTCTTCAACTTTCCGCCGGCAGTCTCACTTCCCTCCCGTTTAGCCATGGCTGAATGCTATTGCTAATAACAACAATGCCACAACAGCGGCTACTCGTCATCAGAGTTATTTATTGGCTGTCAAGCTAAACAACCGCTGTGTATTGGCTGGGCAGCGCCTCGTGGGCATGTTTTTTTTTTTTTAATGATCACTGGCTGACAGCAGCCCTGTCACCTGTCACTCATTGCAGTGATAAACGCCCTCACGGTTTAGGTCATAAATTTCAGAATTCGAAGCACACAGGGAGAAGAAAAAAAAAAAAAAAAAAATAGTCGGGGAAATTCGAGTGCGCTACTTTTTTTGTTTTCTGCGCAAAGAGGTGGGGCAGTGCGCAATTGCGCAGTAAAACACCTTAGAGGGAACAGTGCCCTCAAGTGGCTCAAATTGGCAGATATGGTGTTGATAGTCCTCAGGAAAGAGTTTCTGTCGAAGCACCCGTTTTGGGTGAAAAACGTGATGTGTAAGCTTTGATTGGAACCTGATAGTTGCTGATAGATCGTTTGAGCTAAGGTCTCCATGGCAACCCACAACACCGTAAGCAGACGTCATCGTCTGCTTACTAACTTGCATAAAATGTATTATTATTTTTTTTTAAATTAAAACAAGGTAGAACTCACCGTATTACAGTATATGATACGCGAGGCTTCTGGGTCTAGTGATAAAGCCAGATGTATCACGGCCAGCCAAGCTGTATCACGGCTAGCCAATCAGGGATGAGTTCCCTCATCAATATTCACAAGTTTTCCCCTATCAAAACTCGCTGGCGGGGGCCCCCAAAATTATGGTTGCTAAAAAAAATGTCAGGATAATTATTACATTATGACATTACAAAAAATATCTAAATTGGTTATGAACAGGCCCACCGTTTTTTTTTCTTAATTGTGTTACATGTTACATGTAATATATAAAGATTCGTCCCCCCCCCCCGCTTCCCTGAAATGGTAGGCCTACAGCCTTTAAAGCTTTCATCTTTTCGCATTCGAGGCGGAGCATGCTTTGTCAGAGCAGTAACTGAAACTGATTTAAACATATCTATGGTCAACAATGGGACAAGAACGCTGAAGTGTCACACAGGGTGTCTTTTGATGACTTCATTAGCGATTTTGTAGGAAAAGTAGGGCTGTCACTTTTTATTCGATATTTGAATCCTCATCGTCATCCACTTATCCGGGGTCGGGTTGCGGGGGCAGCAGCTCAAGCAGGGGGCCCCAGACTTCCCTTTCCCGAGCCACATTGACCAGCTCTGACTGGATCCCGAGGCGTTCCCAGGCCGGTGTTGAGATATAATCTCTCCACCTAGTCCTGGGTCTTCCCCGAGGTCTCCCCACTGGTCCTGCCTGGAACACCTCCCAAGGAAGGCGCCCAGTGGGCATCCTTAACAGATGAACCACCTTAACTGACTCCTTTCTAAGCAAAGGAGCAGCGGCTCTAATCTGAGTTCATCACGGATGACTGAACTTCTCGCCCTATCCCTAAGGGAGAAGCCAGCCACCCTCCTGAAGCTCAACCCGGCCGCTTGTACCCATGATCTCATCCTTTCGGTTATCACCCATCCCTCATGACCATATATGAGGATAGGAACGAAGATCGACCGATTGATCGAGAGCTTTGCCTTGCGGCTCAGCTCTCTTTTCATCACAACAGTGCGGTAAAGCGAACGCAATACCGCCCCCACTGCTCAGATTCTCCGGCCAATCTCACGCGCCTCACTCACAAACAAGACCCCGAGGTACTTGAACTCCTTCACTTGGGCTAAGGACTCATTACCTACCCTGAGTAGGCAATCCACCGGTTTCATAGCCTCAGATTTAGAGGTGCTGATTCTCATCCCAGCCGCTTCATACTCGGCTGCCATCCGATCCAGTGAGTGCTGCAGGTCACAGGCCGATGATGCCATCAGGACCACATCATTTGCAAAGAGCAGTGATGAGATCCTCAGACCACTGAACTGCAACCCCTTCCCACCTCCACCAAGACTACGTCTCGATATCCTGTCCATGAAAATCACAAACAGGATTGGTGACAAAGCGCAGCCCTGGTGGAGGCCAACACCCACCGGGAACGAAACTGACGAGCTGGCTGCCGAGAATGCGGACACAGCTCTTGCTTTGGGAGTACAGAGATTGGATGGCCCTGAGGAGTGACCCCCTTACCCCATACTCCCGCAGCTGCTCCCACAGTTTTTCCCGGGGGACCCAGTCATACGCCTTCTCCAGATCCACAAAACACATGTAGACCGGATGGGCATACTCCCAGGTCCCCTCCAGGATCCTTGCGAGAGTGAAGAACTGGTCCGTAGTTCCACGTCCGGGGCGGAAACCGCATTGTTCCTCTTCAATCTGAGGTTCGAAGATCGGCCGCACCCTCCTTTCCAGCACCTTGGAGTAGACTTTGCCAGGGAGGCTGAGAAGTGTGATACCCCGGTAATTGGCACACTCTCTGGTCCCCCTTTTTGAACAGGGGAACCACCACCCCGGTTTGCCTCTCCTTTGGCACTGTACCTGACTCCCACGCAATGTTGAATAGGCGTGTCAACCATGACAGCCCCTCAACGGCCAGAGCTTTTAGCATTTCTGGCTGGATCTCTTCAATCCCTAGGGCTTTGCCACTGCAGAAATGTTTAACTACCTCAGTGACTTCCACCAGGGAAATTGACGACGTACCACCATCAACCTTGAGCTCTGCCTCCATCATAGAGGGCGTGTTAGTCGGATTCAGGAGTTCCTCAAAGTGTTCCTTTCAACGTTCGACTGCCTCCTCAGTTGAGGTCAACAGAGTCCCATCCTTACTGTGCACAGCTTGGATGGTTCCCCGTTCCCCCTTCTGAGGTGCCGGATGGTCTTCCAGAAACACTTTGGTTCCGACCGAAAGTCCTTCTCCATGGCCACTCCGAACTTCTCCCACACCCGCTGCTTAGCCTCCAACACAGCAGTGGCTGCAGCCCTTTGAGCCTGTCGGTACCCTGCAAATGCGTCAGGAGTCCTCCGGGATAACATCCCGAAAGGCCTCCTTCTTCAGTCGGACGGCTTCCCTGACCAGCAGTGTCCACCACGGTGTCCGAGGGTTACCGCCCCTTGAGGAACCTAAGACCCTGAGGCCACAGCTCACCGCCGCAGCTTCAGCAATGGAGGCTTTGAACACCGCCCACTCTGGCTCAACGCCCCCAACCTCCACAGGAATGCTAGAAAGGGTGTGAGATGAAGAACTCTAGGAATGGGGCCTCCTCCAGATGTTCCCAATTCACCCGCACTACCCGTTTTGGCTTACCAGGGATGTCCAGAATCTTCCCCCATTCCCTGATCAAACTTACCACTAGATGTTGGTCGGTTGACAGTTCCGCCCCTTTCTTCACCCGAGTGTCCAACACATGCGGCCTCAGATCAGATGACACGATCACAAAATCGATCATCGATCTTCGGCCCAGGGTACTCTGGTACCATGTACCATGTGTATAAGCACCCTTATGTTCGAGCATTGTGTTGGTGATGAACAATCCATGACTAGCACAAAAGTCCAGTAGAAAACGACGGCTCTGGTTTAGATCAGGTTCCTCCCCACCACGCTATTATATATATATGTGTGTGTGTAAATATAAGTATGTTTGTATTCCTGCTAGTTTAATAGTGTTAACTACTTAAATACTTTTCGACATGTTGCCAACCTCCTTATCCCAAAAACACACTTCGACCAGATTTATCCCTAATGTTTCCCCATTGGCCCTGTATTTAACACCAAACAAATATGCACTTGAGTTATCATGTCACAGTGGCATTAATGCTCTGAAGTGGATGACCACCTGTGTGGGTGTGTCTCCTCGATGCCAGGAGCCCCCTTATCTGGATGCATCTCAATGGAACACTCCTAAAGAGAATCCACCTCGGTGGATGTCACACTGGAGCATGGACTGCATTAGGGATGTGTGATGGAAAGGCAAGGCTGAAAACCTTGCCATAGATACTGTACTTTCACTATAGACACTGTACTCTGTACTCTCAGCCATAGATACTGTACTCTGAGCCATAGATACTGTACTCTGTACTCTCAGCCATAGTAACTGTACTCTCAGCCATTTACTGTACTCTGTACTCTCAGCCATAGATACTGTACTCTCAGGTGAATGGGTATGTGGAGCTGATTTTTTTGTCTCCAAGAGAAATCCCATCAGGAAATAATATCAGGATATTATTAGGTGTTAATATTACTATTAGCACTAATTGTGTGCAAGAACAAATACTCAGAAACCTACCTGCATTAAGACTGTAGTTTATACAAATAGAGGACCAACTGGATGGGTATTTCAAATATTCCAGTTAGTCCTTCCAGTTGCTTTTACACCAATAGCTTAAATGAGGAATGATTGCCTACAAATCCACTTATCTTCTAGACATCGAACAAGAATCCACAAAGACACATTGCTTTAAAAGTAAATCCAGTTGTAGGTATATAATTTATTTATTCACAAGTATATACTTATAACTGCGACTGTTAAAAGTGTGACTCATCACATTACCATCTGAAAGCATAAATATCATTTTTTGTTTAATCTCTCTTGAAACTTGTTAAATTAACCAACTGAAAACAGTAATGGGTCATTTTCAGCACCACTGTATAGTACATTCTCCATATTGCATCAGGATATAAAAATATACTGATATTGTGATATTTATTCTTGAAAACATTCTTTCCATGTTGTTCAATGGCAAAGAAACAAGAAGAAGAGGAAGTAAAGATCTTGTGCTGCAAGTAAAAGTCCTCATTATCAGCATGTTGTCTTCAAATATGTTCATACACAATATCTCCGTTCATTCATGTATTCACAGTACTTTTAAAACATCATTAGCAGCCTCACTGGGAAAAAAAAACAACTACAATAAAAAAAAGCGAAAACAACATATTATGGTGTCTCTTAGACAGTGCAACACTCACAGTGCCACCCGCCTCCCAACCAACAGAGAGCCACACACACACACACGCACACACACACACACACACACACACACACACACACACACACACACACACACACACACACAC
>JAOPUD010000070.1:15894274-15905802 GCA_027122715.1 Trisopterus minutus
CAGTTAACCTGCTCCCGACCAGGTTAGTTTGGTCGGATAAGTTGCCATGGTTACTTAGCGGAGATTCCCTTAAGTCATGTTCATGGAACGCAACTCTAGCTGAAAGAAGCCTGGCTAAGCGAAATAAGGCCAGCTTTGGGCTTAGCTGGTTTGATGGAATACCCCTCAAGCTTACAACATTGTTGTTATTCTGATATTGAGGCAAATAATGACCACTGTCCTGTAGCGTCCATTTTTTGTGAGTCTCAATGTCTATTTCAAATGCAGTTAGAAATATGGGACAGTGGCTTTATTTTGTTCATATGCTACAGGCCATAAGACTAAATATAATATGTAACTTACTTGCTCCTTTTAAGTATAACATTGCATTGAGTCCAATTCCTCCACTGAAGTGGGTGGAAAGTGCTTTTTACAACTCTGCTAGTTCTGTCTCTTCTCTGCATGTAGTTGTGTTGCTTGAAGGCTGTTTAGGGAGGAGCCTATTTGATTGATTAATGAATTTTCCAATCATGTGGTGATAAAAAAGCAAAAGAAAAACGCCATTGGTCTGGGGCGCACAAAATTGCGACCCGAGGAGGAATTTTCATGCGCCAATGAAAAGCTGTCTCTGCTTGATGAACAGCTGAAGGTTTGCGAGCTCACACAGACTTCATGGTGGCCGCGCCCTGACCTGGAGGAGGGCTTTATTTAGACTGACCAAAAACAAGCCTAGCCCAAATAACGTACATTCAGACCCATTCAAACGGTATCTGGCCAGGCAAGTACGGTGTATCAAACTATTAAACGAGGATAAGCGCTATGCATTTTTGTTTTATTATTATTATGATTTCTTTCGTATTTTGAATGGTTTATTCATCATAGTTTGCAGATATATTCGAGTGAATATTTCAGGGAGCGCCCTCTATCGACCACCGCCGCTGTGCAGGAGTATTATTCGATGCTGCTCAGATTCTGCATTCACAGATGAATGTTATTAAACGGTAAGTAAGCCCTAAAACAACTTTTTCGTCTGTTAAAGACTATGTTTGGGTCTCAAAAAGTTTTTGGGAAAATTCCTGTGTTTTTATTTACAAATTTATTTATGTATAAAGTAGTTACATGTGGGGCGGCATTAGCTAGGAGGTAGTGCGGGTTGGCTGGTAACAGCAAAGTTGCTGGTTCGATCCCTGGCTCCTCCCAGCTGAGTGTCGTGGTGTCCCTGAGCAAGACGCCCTAATTCCTCCTGACTAGCTGGTCCTGCATAGTTGACTTCTCCGTCGGTGTGTGAATGGGTGAATGTCAGTCAACACTAAAGTGCTTTGGATAAAAGTGCTATAAATGAAGACCATTTACATGTGCTTCTCTGTAAGATCACTCACTTTTCCAGAGTAGTTTCAGTCTGTTGCAAGCTATTAAGCTATTCTATTAAGCTATTAAGCTATTCTATTAAGCTATTCTATTAAGCTATTAAAGGGATAGTTCACCCATTTAGAACCGGCGTTCTATCATTATAAACTCGCTATTGTAATGTAAATTAATATATAAAAAAATATCAGTCTAAACCAGTCTCCCCTTGGCCCATTTTTTTTTTGATAGAACGCCGGTTCTAAATGGGTGAACTATCCCTTTAAGCTATTCTATTAAGCTATTCTATTAAGCTATTAAGCTATTCTATTAAGCTATTAAGCTATTCTATTAAGCTATTAAGCTATTCTATTAAGCTATCAAGCTATTCTTAAGTGTCTGTGTGATGTGAGCATCAGGGTAGGCACTCCCAGTCTTTTTTTTTCAAATGTATTTTAATGGTTAATCAACATCTCTGATCAACCCATCTGGTGGCCAAATAGAGGCCATTAAAAAAATGAATCTATAAATCACCTGCTACCCCCCCCTAATTGTCGCTGTATACCAACCTGCTCCTGCTTGGTGTTGACGACCAGGAGGTCGCCCCCTTGTGTCTGGCACCAGGTCCTGCTGGCCGGCCAGGTGAGCGTGCGGGAGGAGAAGTAGTAGCACGTGGTCTGGAACAGCTGCCAGTCCTCAGGACAGGTGGTACAAACCCGCTCTGTGCAGAAAAGGATGAGAAATGTGCAGTCTATTGGACACTGATTAGGCCTGTTCATCAATAATAATCGTCAATATTGGAGACAAGTGTACTAGCTGGATGCCCTCCAGCCTAAACAGAATCATTTTGAGAGGGAAATCATATAGCTACCATTTGTAATCCTATTGACGACAGGGCAGTAGCGCTCCAGCGAGCGATATTCTTCCTCCTTTGCGCATATGTCCATCAACATGGACTCCCTCTCCCCTGCTCTGCCCCTCGCATCCCGCCCCAGCAGGGCGCTCAGGTTGCAGTTCCGTTCTTGCAGCTCGGCGATGAGGGAGTCCTGGACCTCCAGCTGTTCTTCACTCTGTCCCCTCAGGGTCGCATCTTCCTCTGCCATCCTCTCAGTGAGGTTCTCCATTTGCACGCCGAGTTCAGAGTTTAGTTGCACAAGATCTTCCCTTTGGTTGTTGGCATGAACCAGCTCCTCCCGTAGAAGGATGTTGCTGTCAGATAAGTTGAGCATCTGGGCTTCCAGCTCGGAGGTACTGAGGAGCAGAGTGGAGATGGTCTGGGACGCCACCCTGCTCGTGTTTTCTAGAGCCGCGATGTACACAAGCAGCTGTCCGTGGTCTCGGAGCAGTGTGTCGTAGGATGAGGTTCGTCTGGTCTGTTGGTTCTGCAGTTGGATGATGGCAGAGGTCAAGGCCTTGTTCTTGGTGGTGAGGCTGGCAGATGTTTTGTTGAGATGTGTGCTCTGGTCCATAAGCCAGGTGTTGTTCTGCTGCAGGTGTTGATTCTGTTCTCTGAGTTGGAGGTTGTCTTTGGTTGTGATGAGGTGGTGGTCACTCAGATTCTGAAGGTCCAAGAGAAGATCCTCCCTCCCTGGCTTGTTCTGCGACTTGTGGTCTAAACAAAACACAGGTTCTAGTGATATCATCTGCACCACAATCATATAATATATGTATATTATAACCATAACACGTTATCAATTGATTGAAGATAAGATATTGCTGTCAATAGCTGTTTTGGTAGTTGCAGGCATATTATTAATATATTCTCCTCTGAATCAAATTAAAATCAACTTTTTTATATGAACTATATAAACTGCCTACTCACACAACATGGATAGCGCGACGCAGACGAGCAGCAGAGACCCGCAGACCGCAGACAGCGTCCGGACCGCGGCGGACGGCCTGGGGCACAGCGCCACCTGGTGGCTTCTCTTACCATCAGGGTAACCTGGAGGCACACAGATAAGGGACCAGGATGGTTCCACAGCTACTGTTTCACCAAATAAATAAATCACTACTAAATAATACTATTATCAAAGTTTTGTATTATAGTTGTTTTTATTTTGATTGTGCTACGATTACTATGAGGCTACTATTGGGCTAAGTTGAATTATTATTATTATTATGATTGTTATTATCATACACTAATGTAAATATCCACCAATAAGCGACAGTTGGGGTACTTAAATGAGCAGGTAGCTATAGTTCTCAGCCATTCAGTGGAGTCTTACCCCTCACCTGTGTGTGAGTGGTGCTTTCCTCACCTGTGTGTGAGTGGTGCTTTAAGGGGTTGATGGGACCTGAGGAGCTGCTGCTGAAACCTGGGGTCCTCTGCTGGTCCACCATCTTATCTCACCTTAGGTTCAGGAATACAAATCAGGTTTTAACAATACTAAAGATATTAAGTATAGTACTTAAAGTACTTTTCATGTCTGCAGGCTATTAAAATACATGGTATATTACTACTACCAGCCTGCATTATTATAAGTATAGTAGAGTATAAGTACTTAATAACTAATTACGTTATGTTACATGTTTAGAGAGAAAGAAAGAGAGAAAGAAAGAGAGCAAGAGAGAGAGATCAGCTTTTTAAACAGATGTAAAATAATGCAAAATACACATAATTCAGAAAGTGAAGGACTCACGTAGGGCTACCTGTTGGCCTCAATGGGATTCTTGTTGTCCAGTGGAAACGGATGGCGGATAAATCAAGGAAAGTGATGGAGTTGTGGTTCCTAAAGGTTCAGACTGGGGAGTGGAGAGAGCTGGTGAAACAGGGGAGCTGGGTGTCTCTTTGGCTCTCCTTTATACCTCTATAAGCCCTTTATCAGAGACAGAGACACACACAAGTCTAACTCTTTCATGTCATTGTCTTATCTGCTCTGAAGCTATGTGTGCTAATACCGAGAGGAAGGAGGTGGTGGAGGAAGAGGGTCCGGACCAGAGTAGCTGAGGGGGACTAGCCATCCATTGTAATGGATCATTCAATGGATATGAGGCTGTTATATATCTACATTTGTATGTTGAACTATTACATTTGTTAATTGATTCAGGCCTACATATACAGATTCATTCATTACAATTACAGTAATGAATTGATGCCTGATCCCTTACTAAAGGATTGACATTATTTATTATAGCCTATTATTCTTAGGCTGCATTGACGTTCAATTCCAATACATAATCTCTGTTCTGCCACCAGATGGCAGAAGGGTCTTCTGTAATGGTGCCGGGCAGGCCTGCCATCTTCTGGGGTTTCATGGAGATGGTATGGTGCAATGTTGGGGGTTAAGGATTATCTTGATAAGATAGAGGAAGCTATAGGATGCAATAAATAACTTCCGTAGATAAAAAGTCATGACGCCAATAAACACAGATGGATCTCTCAACCCTGTGTGAAAAAATTAACCGTAAATACTCATTTGTGTATCATTTCAAAATATTCATGGTTTAATTCTCGCAAAAGAGAATAGGTCACTTATTGGCGTATTCATCGTGCCATGTTGGTTGGCAATGTGGATTCAAACTTCAACACTAAGAAGTGTGGCTTAAGAGCAGGAACCGCAGTCACAGGGAGAGAACCAGAGCAGATATCAGCCTGTTCTCTCTGAACCCAGAGGAACTCTACTGATTGCGCCGAGGAGGGAAGTGTGTGTCAACACACGCTTCCTCAGCCAACACAACAATAAGTGTTGCTGCTGAGGTGGGCTGGCTGATGAGCACACAGAGTAGCTGGCACCACTTCCACTTTACTACACCTCATTACTTATTATTACCACAGTTTTTGTTTCTCTAGTATTATTACTTACTCTATTTTATGCTTTTTCTTCCTATCATTTTTTATTATTAGCATTTAATATTGTGATCTATTGATGCTGCTACTTTTTTAAAACTTATTCTAACATATTTTTCTTTTTACTTATCTTTATTTACTTTATCTTGTATAGTTGCTGCTATGTGGCTGTTGAGGAAACAAGTCTAAGATTTGTACTCTTGTGTACTTGCACAATAAGTAATATATAAATACTCTGGTGATATCATCATAAGATGATATCATGTGAAATGATTATTCGTTATAATATACTACTTGAAATCAAACTCACCGATGATATATTTAGATAATATGGAGGATCATGTTAACGCTGTTTCCCAAGTCTACCTGGTTTAAGATACGTCAATGAAAAGCTTTAAATTCAGAAAGAGAGAGTGTGTGTGTGTGTGTGTGTGTGTGTGTGTGTCTCTTATGGTTGTATTCTGTGTAAATTCGTCACTTAATTACTTTATCTTGAAACAGGAGACCTAGCACATCTTTCTGTTACACTATCCTCTATCATCAACAAGCCCTCTACAGTCTCTTTATCTGATCTTTACACCTCTTCCACAACTGTGTGTGTGTGTGTGTGTGTGTGTGTGTGTGTGTGTGTGTGTGTGTGTGTGTGTGTGATCACACACACACACACACACACACACACACACACACACACACACACACACACACACACAGTTGTGGAAGAGGTGTAAAGATCAGATAAAGAGACTGTAGAGGGCTTGTTGATGATAGAGGATAGTGTAACAGAAAGATGTGCTAGGTCTCCTGTTTCAAGATAAAGTAATTAAGTGACGAATTTACACAGAATACAACCATAAGAGACACACACACACACACACACACACACACACACTCTCTCTTTCTGAATTTAAAGCTTTTCATTGACGTATCTTAAACCAGGTAGACTTGGGAAACAGCGTTAACATGATCCTCCATATTATCTAAATATATCATCGGTGAGTTTGATTTCAAGTAGTATATTATAACGAATAATCATTTCACATGATATCATCTTATGATGATATCACCAGAGTATTTATATATTACTTATTGTGCAAGTACACAAGAGTACAAATCTTAGACTTGTTTCCTCAACAGCCACATAGCAGCAACTATACAAGATAAAGTAAATAAAGATAAGTAAAAAGAAAAATATGTTAGAATAAGTTTTAAAAAAGTAGCAGCATCAATAGATCACAATATTAAATGCTAATAATAAAAAATGATAGGAAGAAAAAGCATAAAATAGAGTAAGTAATAATACTAGAGAAACAAAAACTGTGGTAATAATAAGTAATGAGGTGTAGTAAAGTGGAAGTGGTGCCAGCTACTCTGTGTGCTCATCAGCCAGCCCACCTCAGCAGCAACACTTATTGTTGTGTTGGCTGAGGAAGCGTGTGTTGACACACACTTCCCTCCTCGGCGCAATCAGTAGAGTTCCTCTGGGTTCAGAGAGAACAGGCTGATATCTGCTCTGGTTCTCTCCCTGTGACTGCGGTTCCTGCTCTTAAGCCACACTTCTTAGTGTTGAAGTTTGAATCCACATTGCCAACCAACATGGCACGATGAATACGCCAATAAGTGACCTATTCTCTTTTGCGAGAATTAAACCATGAATATTTTGAAATGATACACAAATGAGTATTTACGGTTAATTTTTTCACACAGGGTTGAGAGATCCATCTGTGTTTATTGGCGTCATGACTTTTTATCTACGGAAGTTATTTATTGCATCCTATAGCTTCCTCTATCTTATCAAGATAATCCTTAACCCCCAACATTGCACCATACCATCTCCATGAAACCCCAGAAGATGGCAGGCCTGCCCGGCACCATTACAGAAGACCCTTCTGCCATCTGGTGGCAGAACAGAGATTATGTATTGGAATTGAACGTCAATGCAGCCTAAGAATAATAGGCTATAATAAATAATGTCAATCCTTTAGTAAGGGATCAGGCATCAATTCATTACTGTAATTGTAATGAATGAATCTGTATATGTAGGCCTGAATCAATTAACAAATGTAATAGTTCAACATACAAATGTAGATATATAACAGCCTCATATCCATTGAATGATCCATTACAATGGATGGCTAGTCCCCCTCAGCTACTCTGGTCCGGACCCTCTTCCTCCACCACCTCCTTCCTCTCGGTATTAGCACACATAGCTTCAGAGCAGATAAGACAATGACATGAAAGAGTTAGACTTGTGTGTGTCTCTGTCTCTGATAAAGGGCTTATAGAGGTATAAAGGAGAGCCAAAGAGACACCCAGCTCCCCTGTTTCACCAGCTCTCTCCACTCCCCAGTCTGAACCTTTAGGAACCACAACTCCATCACTTTCCTTGATTTATCCGCCATCCGTTTCCACTGGACAACAAGAATCCCATTGAGGCCAACAGGTAGCCCTACGTGAGTCCTTCACTTTCTGAATTATGTGTATTTTGCATTATTTTACATCTGTTTAAAAAGCTGATCTCTCTCTCTTGCTCTCTTTCTTTCTCTCTTTCTTTCTCTCTAAACATGTAACATAACGTAATTAGTTATTAAGTACTTATACTCTACTATACTTATAATAATGCAGGCTGGTAGTAGTAATATACCATGTATTTTAATAGCCTGCAGACATGAAAAGTACTTTAAGTACTATACTTAATATCTTTAGTATTGTTAAAACCTGATTTGTATTCCTGAACCTAAGGTGAGATAAGATGGTGGACCAGCAGAGGACCCCAGGTTTCAGCAGCAGCTCCTCAGGTCCCATCAACCCCTTAAAGCACCACTCACACACAGGTGAGGAAAGCACCACTCACACACAGGTGAGGGGTAAGACTCCACTGAATGGCTGAGAACTATAGCTACCTGCTCATTTAAGTACCCCAACTGTCGCTTATTGGTGGATATTTACATTAGTGTATGATAATAACAATCATAATAATAATAATAATTCAACTTAGCCCAATAGTAGCCTCATAGTAATCGTAGCACAATCAAAATAAAAACAACTATAATACAAAACTTTGATAATAGTATTATTTAGTAGTGATTTATTTATTTGGTGAAACAGTAGCTGTGGAACCATCCTGGTCCCTTATCTGTGTGCCTCCAGGTTACCCTGATGGTAAGAGAAGCCACCAGGTGGCGCTGTGCCCCAGGCCGTCCGCCGCGGTCCGGACGCTGTCTGCGGTCTGCGGGTCTCTGCTGCTCGTCTGCGTCGCGCTATCCATGTTGTGTGAGTAGGCAGTTTATATAGTTCATATAAAAAAGTTGATTTTAATTTGATTCAGAGGAGAATATATTAATAATATGCCTGCAACTACCAAAACAGCTATTGACAGCAATATCTTATCTTCAATCAATTGATAACGTGTTATGGTTATAATATACATATATTATATGATTGTGGTGCAGATGATA
Source organism: Trisopterus minutus (assembly GCA_027122715.1). Classification (NCBI taxonomy): domain Eukaryota; kingdom Metazoa; phylum Chordata; class Actinopteri; order Gadiformes; family Gadidae; genus Trisopterus; species Trisopterus minutus. Next base: position 15,902,843 of record JAOPUD010000070.1, read on the forward strand.
TCACTAGAACCTGTGTTTTGTTTAGACCACAAGTCGCAGAACAAGCCAGGGAGGGAGGATCTTCTCTTGGACCTTCAGAATCTGAGTGACCACCACCTCATCACAACCAAAGACAACCTCCAACTCAGAGAACAGAATCAACACCTGCAGCAGAACAACACCTGGCTTATGGACCAGAGCACACATCTCAACAAAACATCTGCCAGCCTCACCACCAAGAACAAGGCCTTGACCTCTGCCATCATCCAACTGCAGAACCAACAGACCAGACGAACCTCATCCTACGACACACTGCTCCGAGACCACGGACAGCTGCTTGTGTACATCGCGGCTCTAGAAAACACGAGCAGGGTGGCGTCCCAGACCATCTCCACTCTGCTCCTCAGTACCTCCGAGCTGGAAGCCCAGATGCTCAACTTATCTGACAGCAACATCCTTCTACGGGAGGAGCTGGTTCATGCCAACAACCAAAGGGAAGATCTTGTGCAACTAAACTCTGAACTCGGCGTGCAAATGGAGAACCTCACTGAGAGGATGGCAGAGGAAGATGCGACCCTGAGGGGACAGAGTGAAGAACAGCTGGAGGTCCAGGACTCCCTCATCGCCGAGCTGCAAGAACGGAACTGCAACCTGAGCGCCCTGCTGGGGCGGGATGCGAGGGGCAGAGCAGGGGAGAGGGAGTCCATGTTGATGGACATATGCGCAAAGGAGGAAGAATATCGCTCGCTGGAGCGCTACTGCCCTGTCGTCAATAGGATTACAAATGGTAGCTATATGATTTCCCTCTCAAAATGATTCTGTTTAGGCTGGAGGGCATCCAGCTAGTACACTTGTCTCCAATATTGACGATTATTATTGATGAACAGGCCTAATCAGTGTCCAATAGACTGCACATTTCTCATCCTTTTCTGCACAGAGCGGGTTTGTACCACCTGTCCTGAGGACTGGCAGCTGTTCCAGACCACGTGCTACTACTTCTCCTCCCGCACGCTCACCTGGCCGGCCAGCAGGACCTGGTGCCAGACACAAGGGGGCGACCTCCTGGTCGTCAACACCAAGCAGGAGCAGGTTGGTATACAGCGACAATTAGGGGGGGGTAGCAGGTGATTTATAGATTCATTTTTTTAATGGCCTCTATTTGGCCACCAGATGGGTTGATCAGAGATGTTGATTAACCATTAAAATACATTTGAAAAAAAAAGACTGGGAGTGCCTACCCTGATGCTCACATCACACAGACACTTAAGAATAGCTTGATAGCTTAATAGAATAGCTTAATAGCTTAATAGAATAGCTTAATAGCTTAATAGAATAGCTTAATAGCTTAATAGAATAGCTTAATAGAATAGCTTAAAGGGATAGTTCACCCATTTAGAACCGGCGTTCTATCAAAAAAAAAATGGGCCAAGGGGAGACTGGTTTAGACTGATATTTTTTTATATATTAATTTACATTACAATAGCGAGTTTATAATGATAGAACGCCGGTTCTAAATGGGTGAACTATCCCTTTAATAGCTTAATAGAATAGCTTAATAGAATAGCTTAATAGCTTAATAGAATAGCTTAATAGCTTGCAACAGACTGAAACTACTCTGGAAAAGTGAGTGATCTTACAGAGAAGCACATGTAAATGGTCTTCATTTATAGCACTTTTATCCAAAGCACTTTAGTGTTGACTGACATTCACCCATTCACACACCGACGGAGAAGTCAACTATGCAGGACCAGCTAGTCAGGAGGAATTAGGGCGTCTTGCTCAGGGACACCACGACACTCAGCTGGGAGGAGCCAGGGATCGAACCAGCAACTTTGCTGTTACCAGCCAACCCGCACTACCTCCTAGCTAATGCCGCCCCACATGTAACTACTTTATACATAAATAAATTTGTAAATAAAAACACAGGAATTTTCCCAAAAACTTTTTGAGACCCAAACATAGTCTTTAACAGACGAAAAAGTTGTTTTAGGGCTTACTTACCGTTTAATAACATTCATCTGTGAATGCAGAATCTGAGCAGCATCGAATAATACTCCTGCACAGCGGCGGTGGTCGATAGAGGGCGCTCCCTGAAATATTCACTCGAATATATCTGCAAACTATGATGAATAAACCATTCAAAATACGAAAGAAATCATAATAATAATAAAACAAAAATGCATAGCGCTTATCCTCGTTTAATAGTTTGATACACCGTACTTGCCTGGCCAGATACCGTTTGAATGGGTCTGAATGTACGTTATTTGGGCTAGGCTTGTTTTTGGTCAGTCTAAATAAAGCCCTCCTCCAGGTCAGGGCGCGGCCACCATGAAGTCTGTGTGAGCTCGCAAACCTTCAGCTGTTCATCAAGCAGAGACAGCTTTTCATTGGCGCATGAAAATTCCTCCTCGGGTCGCAATTTTGTGCGCCCCAGACCAATGGCGTTTTTCTTTTGCTTTTTTATCACCACATGATTGGAAAATTCATTAATCAATCAAATAGGCTCCTCCCTAAACAGCCTTCAAGCAACACAACTACATGCAGAGAAGAGACAGAACTAGCAGAGTTGTAAAAAGCACTTTCCACCCACTTCAGTGGAGGAATTGGACTCAATGCAATGTTATACTTAAAAGGAGCAAGTAAGTTACATATTATATTTAGTCTTATGGCCTGTAGCATATGAACAAAATAAAGCCACTGTCCCATATTTCTAACTGCATTTGAAATAGACATTGAGACTCACAAAAAATGGACGCTACAGGACAGTGGTCATTATTTGCCTCAATATCAGAATAACAACAATGTTGTAAGCTTGAGGGGTATTCCATCAAACCAGCTAAGCCCAAAGCTGGCCTTATTTCGCTTAGCCAGGCTTCTTTCAGCTAGAGTTGCGTTCCATGAACATGACTTAAGGGAATCTCCGCTAAGTAACCATGGCAACTTATCCGACCAAACTAACCTGGTCGGGAGCAGGTTAACTG
>JAOPUD010000070.1:15953948-15965948 GCA_027122715.1 Trisopterus minutus
GAAATATACTACGTGTAAAAAAAACTAGAAATTGAATGTTCATTTTTGCCTCGAAAGTTGCACTGGGTGCCTTTAAGCTATGCTAAACTCGATATTGGCATTTAAGGTTTGGTGAAACAGTCGTTTCACCACAGGTGGTGCTGTTGTAGACATGCACCAGTCACAGTGTTGAGCTACTCTGTCCTCTGCAACTTTGCTGTTTCCCCTGATTTCACAAACGTCTTTCATGGGCACTAAAATATGATGTGGATATGAAGCCCTGCGTGTATGGCTAAATGTAGGCTCATTGTTCTATACTTTTCCACAGTAGCAGAGGCCAGTAAGCCAGCGCAGTTACCGAAAAGGCCAACCGTCCTCACATAGCATATGAAGTACATTAACTGCTGACCTTCAAGTAAGATGTGTTAATTTTATCACAATATGATGCATGAACACAAATCCAAATTGGCATCACAAAACACAAACTATATTAGTGTGGATACAGGGGACGATTGTCATTTAGATAAAAAATGACTCCATAGGAGACTAGAAGCATAGAAACTCCATAAGTGTGCTTGTGACTGCTAGTTAGGCAAATGATTTAAATTTGACAAAAGTTCTGATTGGCTCCCCGGGGCCCCTGCCAGCGGCCGCTTGGGGAGAGCGGGGGTAGGATGTGGGGGTAGGATGTGGGGGGAGGATGTGGGCGAGCTCAAGTCCTGCGGCCCCTCTTGCTCTGGTAGTCCTCAGGCTTGGAGGAGTCATTGCTGGGGGGCGTGGGAGGGCAGACAAAGGTACCCCCGGTGTCAAGGTACCCCTGGGGACGTGCCTGGCAGGGAGCTGTGTCGTGGAGCGGGCTGGGGGAGGGAGAGGCGCTCCGGGTGGGCACAGGGCTGCCAGAGGAACAGGGACCCGGCGGGTACTGGGTGAGGTTGTTGACCTCCACATCACCCTGTGGGAGGTTAAAGACCCAACCCAGCTGGGACTGGAGGAGGCGGACGAGGCCCGGCGGGAGGTCCAGAGCACGCAGGACGTCCGGGCAGCGCTGCATCTGCTTGCGAATGCGAGCGCAGCACAGGTACTGCAGGGAGGTGGCAGAGCGGCGAGCGCAGATCACCTTCATGCTGCTCTTGGCGGCCGTGGAGCAGACGATGGGGTAGAAGGCCTTGTGCTGCAGCCGGGTGGTGGCAACACCTGGGGGGGGGGAGAAGGAGAGGATGTGGTGAAGGGGAGATGGAAGGCTTTGTGCCATTTTGCCAGTGACATTTATAACATTTTGTAATTAAAGAGGGGTATTTTCTAATATAGGAGAGTTAGTGCTTCAGATGCAAGTTGACGTCATTCTGCAACATCAACTCCTTATCTGCGGAGAAATCAAGGAGGGGACAATTTACCTTCAACACAGGAATATGTTAAGAATTAGCCAACCATGAGAGTTTGTTTAATATTATATATTTACCTTATACCAATATTGATCTCCTGTATGCTCATTTACTTCCCCCTTTTTGCTTTTCTTCCCGTTTAAATACAGACGAGGCTCAGAGAGACTATTGTACAACAGAGCAACACGGTCTTTGGACGGGAAAAGCCCTGTATGGACGAGCCCAGCTACAAACTAAGCTAAGGTTTAAGGTTTTGATGAAGAGAAACCATGACAAGCAATCCAAAGTGAGACCCCTCCTGAACCTAGTTCAAGATGTCCCGGCTGGACACACCAATAAAGGTTTCAGTTCAGATTCTTGTTTCTTTACTGTGCCTCAGACAAAACAAATCATCTTTAGACGTAATCTAAAGATATACTGTAGACAGCCGACAACTTAAAGAAAAGAAGTGTGGCCAGATTAGATTAATTGTATGTACTCGCATGATTCTTGCAATTCCTGGGCTGTTGATGCACTTATTGTGCTTTGCTTTGTTTAAAGCGACAGCTGATCTGATGAGATGTGGTGGGTGGCAGAAGCTCACCGACGTAGCGCCGGTTCTTGTAGAAGGTGAGCGTCCTGTGCCAGGTGTCCAGGTGTACCCCGATAATGGAGCCCTGGCCGAACTTGGGGGAGAAGTTCTCCTTAGTCCCCCCGTGCTGCAGCAGACCTTACAAGGTACAACAGCAAAACAATCCTTATTCAAATCCAATCTTATTGAAAGACCACTTCAAACAACACAAGAAATTTGTTAAGAAAAAGTTCACATGAGAAGACAGAACAAAGAATGTCAGAAATTTGAGGATTTGAGACAATGAAACAAGGGAAACGACCCGACAAGAACAGGAACAACCAAGTGCTCTACAACTACCGGTAGTTCTTTAAAAACAGGACGGCTCTAATACAAACAGAACTGTGAGCTCTGTTTACCTGTGTAGGACAGTCCCCAGCTGTCTTCATCGTTGCCCAACAGGCTGCAAAAACTGTACTTGAACTTTTCCAGGTTCACGTCAGACGTTCCGACCCCAACCATCTGAACCAGGTCACACAAATCATACTGGAGTCAGAAAACGGCCCTTCTGCTTCCACTGTACAACAGCAGAAAGGTGTGGGCTTGTTCCCACACATTTCCCCTAAACATAACCCATTGGCATCAAATTGAATTTGGAAAGAGAGTGTCCTGTCCCACAAACATAGACCACTGCTTCATCACATCTCCTAGGAGGTTACCACCTGGGAGAAGTGGGAACAATAACAAATGGAAATATAGTCGGGTTGGGGCAATGCTAACGGGGTCCTACATACAAACACATTAGACTTCTGACTGAGCTACATGCTCTGAGCTACATGCTGGTATCAACCAGCAGGAGCAGGACAGGCTATATTTAGAGAATGAGGAGACTTCCATTCTTGGCACAAATGGTGAGCTTGGTATAGTACAATGGCATTGGTATGCTATCAGAGCAGATTTACGCAGAGTAAACTGAGGAGTGTTTGTGGTTGATTTCTGGTTTAAGCTGCCTCACCTGGGCCAAACCAGACCTGTTAGACTTTGGGACTGGGAAAGGCCACCACCTACAGGTTAAACCATCACCACACACACTCAGAGAAAGATATCCTATGCTGCAGCAAAAAACACCTGCTCTATGAATTATTTATACCTGTTTCTCAAATGGTATAAATAATTATGATCCAGCAGTCCTACTGTGTTATAGAATTATTTCTGATCCAGGAGTCCTACTGTGTTATAGAATAACTTCTGATCCAGCATTCCTACTGTGTTATAGAATAACTTCTGATCCAGCAGTCCTACTGTGTAACAGCAGAACTCCAAGAGTTTGGTCCGGAAAGCAGAAACTGAAGGGGATTATTTCCACTTTGTTTCTGTTTACAGAGATTAACGTGAAGCTTTGATAAATGGATCGGTTTTGGTCTACACAGTGTTGATTTTGTGTTCCAATTGCCAATCTTTGTGTTCTAATTACAGATCTCCTCTAGCAACACGATTCATCTAAACAAATATGAAGGAATAGGATGTGAAATGCCAAGTTCAACCACATTGGAGCTTGTCTGCTGTCAGACTTCAGACTTTGTGGTGTACGACAGCAGTTCACCAGCCTATTTGAACACATCAATTTTGACAAAGTATTTGATTGGCCACGTGCGTGGGCACATACAAAGTATTTGATTGGCCAGTTGTGTGGACACGTACAAATGTGTGTCCAACAATAATCTAGTTTGCTACAAGTGTAAATAAATAATGTGTAATAAAAACAATGTTATGGATGAATGAAGGTACCTTTGTACACACGAGGTAGGTGGTGACATAGCTCTTAATTTCTTGAATAAGATTGATTTTGTCGCTGACCATAAATGTATATCCTTCGATAAACCCTTCATACGTACTACAATAACCCAGAAACATATAATCCCGTCCGGAGCCATGTGTTCCAGCTACTTTTCCACTCCGACCAATTGCCCTCCTCACTCTACTGCTAATATTAAAGGCCAATTTTGGTTGAATGATTTGTGTACATCAGCCCTTAACTTCTATGCTTCATATACTTCCAGGGCTTACCCAATTATTAATAAAAGCCCTTGGATCAATGACAACACCAAATTAAGGAACATCGTGAGGCCAAACATGAAACACGTCGTCCCTCACACCCAGACCCACCATGTCGGTCCCATACACCGGGGAGGTCATCTTGATTTCCCAGAAGTGCTGGCCCTCGGCCATGGCCTCGGTGCCGCGTATGGCCGCCGTGCCGCAGCTGTAGTCGGCGTGGAAGCTGGCCTTCCTCCCCTCACAGCTCAGGGACACCTCGGTGGACTTACTGGTCTCCTCCCACACCCACTGGAAGCCTGGAGACGGGACAGTCAGGGTTTGATAGGGTGCTGTTGACATCGGTGAGCCAGAAGCCCATGTGAGCTGTACTGTATCATATACTGGAGTTTATGAGTTCGGCTACGTTAGGCTACAGACAGTAAACTATAAAAATATATGTAACAAAGAGTAACTAACCTGCCCCCTTGACTCTATCCCTTCCTCACTCTTCCAGGCCACCTTGAGCGACATCCTGCCATATCTCACCACCCTTATCAATTCCTCCCTCACTTCAGGCATTGTTCCAGCATCTTTTAAGACTGCCAGAATAAAGCCTCTCCTCAAAAAACCAACCCTTGACACCACCGACATACAGAGCTACAGACCGGTATCTCTTCTTTCATTCCTCTCTAAAACACTTGAACGTGCCACCTCTAACTAACTGTCCTCACATCTCTCACATAACAACTTGCTGGACCCTCACCAGTCAGGCTTCAAGAAGGCACACTCCACTGAGACAGCTCTCCTCGCGGTGACTGAGTCCCTCAGTGTTGCCAGAGCCTCGTCCCTCTCATCAGTTCTCATTCTCCTTGATCTGTCCGCAGCTTTTGACACAGTGAACCACCAGATCCTCCTCGCCACTCTGGCTGAACTTGGCATTGCTGAATCTGCCCTATCCTAGTTCACATCTTACCTGACAAATTGCACCTATCAGGTAACATGAAATGGCTCCTTGTCCAAACCTTGCACACTTGACACTGGTGTCCCTCAAGGCTCTGTACTGGGGCCCCTTCTGTTCTCCCTCTACCAGATCTCTGGGCTCTGTAATTACATCACACAGTTTTTCCTATCACTGCTATGCTAATGACACTCAGCTATTCTTCTATTTTCCCTCCTCTGACAAAGCCCTGATTGCAACACGCATATCTGAATGTCTGGCGTCAGCACTTTGATCACCCGAGGCTTATCCTCAACAAGACGGAGTTCCTTCTAATGCCAAGGAAAAATTGACACTTGGACTTACTGGTCACTGTGGAGAACATCACTGTATCTCCTTCTCCAACTTCCAGAAACCATGGTGTGGTACTAGACAATCAGTTATGTACATCATCATATATGTATATACATCACCGATTCTGCAGATTTGCACATTACACATACGCAGGATATGGCCCTTCCTCACCAGCGCTTCTAGTCCAAGCGCTGGTCATCTCTGGCCTGGACTACTGCAACTCTCTCCTAGCTGGACTCCCTGTCTCTGCGATTAAACCTTTGCAGCGTTTCCAGAACGCGGCAGCGTGCCTCGTCTTCTTCTACCTAAATTCTCCCATGTGACTCCCCTCTTCCACCACCTCCACTGCCTCCCTGTAGCAGCCCGCATCAGATTCAAGACGATGATGCTGGCATACAAGGCAGCGGGACGTCTGGTACCGCCATCACTAAGCGCAACCAAAGGTCCATCAGCTAACCTGGGGATGCACCATAACCTTTTTTTTAACCAATACGATAACCTCCTAAAGGCCGATACCGATAACACGGCGGGATATGACGTAGGGTCGAGGTTCGCAGGACGGCCCCAGTCACTCAGGTGTGTTGTGGTTTGACCGCAGACAGCAACAGAGGCAGAAGGGGCAGAACTCATCATGATCATCTTAAATGTTGCTGCAGCGATGCAGCGTATATTCCGTTGCATCCACAACATCTGCATCAATCGATGAAAGATTGGAGCATGAGTTACAGACAAATAGAAGAAACAACAAAGAATAAAGGAGCTGCGAACGACTGCGGTACCAGAGGAAGAGAGCACCTTTTTTTGCTTCATTAAACATCTAACAAACAGTGGGATGTGTGTGTGTGTGTGTGTGTGTGTGTGTGTGTGTGTGTGTGTGTGTGTGTGTGTGTGTGTGTGTGAGTGGCCGAGTGGACGAGTGGAGAGTGAGCCGTAGTGTGTGTCAGTTTAGTGAAGTAATGAACGAGTCCGGTTGTGTCTGTGCAAACGTGTGAAGTTAGTGAAACTAAGAATAAAGAACCCAGCCTGTCCCCAGTGCTCCTCCACTACGGTCTGGCAGCTGACAGCATCAAAGGTGTAACATAATAATAAAAAAAAATCATTTTCTATTTACACGAGCAGTTGTGAACTCATGTATTGTAACTGATTGTATGATGTGTACATTTAGGGTTACGATAAGACCTTTCATTTAGCGTCAGTGGGAGCGGGGCACTGAAATAATATAGGCTATGTCAATGATATAGGCTATGTTATCAGGGCTATTTGTCATGATATCGGACTTGGGGGACTCGGAATGACGTAATCATTTCTGTTATCGGCCCGATAACTAGCATGCACCCCTAAGCTAAATCACAACTCTTCTCTGTTTTGGGACCTCAGTGGAGGAACGAGCTCCCTGCCGAAGTCAGGACCGCAGAGTCGCTCACCAGCTTCAGCAAACGACTCAAAACTCACCTGTTCAGAGTTCACCTAGACGCTACATAGCAACATGTCCCCTGGCCCGCCCACTGTTGTCTGTTGTACGTCCTGGCACTTAATGTACGCACTTAATGAATGTCGTATTTATTCATAGTACTTAATTGTGTAGTATCTGCAGCAGCTAGCTATCACTGCTGTACACGGGGGATGGGTTGGCCTGGGGACTGTTAGGACTTCACCTGGACAAATGTACTTATTGTAAGTCACTTTGGATAAAAGCGTCTGCTAAATGCCCAAAATGTAAATGTAAATGTAATATTATAATATATATTATTATCATGTAGCCTCATTATAATACTGTAGTGGTCTATGAACTAATAACTAATAACTATAGTGTTAGCATGTAGCATCATTCTAACACTTACCGTCGTCCTCCTCCCCACAGAGGCACTCTGCAGCGGGGCCCTGGGGGGGGGCCCTGTGGCCGGGGGCCACCTGGAGCTCACACTGGCAGAAGGACTCTCCTGTTACTGCTTCGGGACAGGATGAGGAGGAGGAGCAGGAGGTGGAGGAGGAGGTGAAGGAGTCCTGCACGTACTCCTGCTCACTGACCTGTTCAACGCCCACGGCACAGGGGATTCAAAGTGTAAAGATTTATTGTTTTACATTTGTTGGTATAGATTTAATGTATTGGTCACAGATGCTCTGCGGTACACGGATAGAAATATTATGCAAAGAAAACAGGATAAAATTGGCAAAGAAATATAAACAGTGGGTTGTGGTTAAGATTAAAGAACAATTATTTGAGTGTAATTGTTGGAAATTTCATAGCCCTCTGCCAGCAGAGAGAAAGAAAACTGAGAATATCCTTTGTATTGACGAGTTTAATTCTGCCTCCATCTCATTTCTGACCAATCAGGGAATGCATCTTTCCTGTCAATCACAGGTGGGTAAAACGCAGAACTTTGTCATGGCGGAGAAACTTTGTGAGGAATAAGACATTTTATCTATTATGTTCTGATTTCTTTACAACTCTTATATCTGACCCATGATAAAATATGAAAACACAAGGTAAATACACAGGTGGGCTTCTCTGCTGCCCAGAACCCTCCAGAAGGACCCAGGCCCCAATAGGCTGTCTATCGTCTATCCTGGACGTGCCCATGTGTGTAAGGCTGGTAAAAGTAGACGATAGTGACTTCCAGGAGGGAAAGGACAGAGGCCCCCAGCCTGCCTTCCTTGACTTACTGCCTCACTTCTATTGCCAGTGGAAAAGTACTGGTGAAGTTTAGGGAAGGAGGGAGTGGCCTGTCTCCTCATCTCTGGTTTCAGCTCACGTTGAGAGAAGTCCTGACATCAACAGCAAATAGTTCAGGGATTTAATCCAGCCCTTCAATGGGACAATTTTCCAGCAGCCATTTTGACAATTCATTTCAGGGTAAACACAGGTTTAATTAATAACTTTATTATGGCATTGTTCCATAGATGTGCATTTAGGTGTGACACACAATATTAAATAGGCCCATAATGAATCAGATAGAGAACCTGTTTCTTACCCTGATATGGCATTCCAAAACGGCTGCTGATGAAGGGCCTATGATTTGTCCTAGTGATATTTTTTTTCAGAATATTGCAAAAGTTGCCAATATCCTGGTTATAATGTGACATATTCTAAAATAATTCCCTACTGAATCCCTGGTAGGGGTTGCGGTGCAACTTGGCCCCAAGAAAATGTGTGAACCACTGTAGTAACCACTGAGGCAATAGATATGGAGATGTACCGTAGGTGAGGGATTCAAACTAGCAACCCTCCAGGCTTCTATTGGACTGTCTGCACATGTTAAGCTTAAACCCTCTGGATTATAAACGCCTATTCCTGTTTATTAATTTTTACTGTTTAGTGCTTTTATTTCAAAGCAACTTGCAACAAAGCAACAGTGAATTCAGATACATGAGCAGGTAGAGGCTCAAAGGTGGAATGAACCCAGAACTAAACTATGGCTACCATTCATTAGTCCCCCCCCATTCAAAAGGCTCTCCTTTACTTCCCAGCCGCACTCAGTGGAACTACTAATGGGGCACTTCCATAGGCGGGTGCGGGTCGCTTCGTTATGCAAAGGTACGGCACGGTTTGCGTTTCTACCGCCAAAAGTGGGCTTAGCCAAAACTGTCCTGGATCGACCGTTCTGCTGAGAGCTATTCTGCTTTACAAACCACAGAAACAGGCTCCCTGTGCAAGCTCAAATATGAGAAATGGGTAAAATATAGGAAGATATAAGATGAGTGAGGCGGAGTTAATGAGGGCATGTAAAATACCTATGTCTTTATTAGTCCTGTATTCCCAAATCCATCCTAATGAAGTGTGGGAAGGACTCACATCCGGCCCTGCCGTGGTCCCCCTCACGTGGAGGTCCTGCTCCAGATCCCCTTCCCGGCTGGGGGCTCTGCTCAGCAACATGGCGGCTCTGAAACAAGTGGCCCTTCCTGCTACCCAAACACAGTGGAGCGGTGAGGAGTGAGTCCACCGCCTGGTTAGTGACCACAGGGAGACCCTTTCCCTGACGGTGGGCCTGCTGTGTCTTGCGGCTGTAGCAGGCTTCCTCAGCGCACTAATGTGTAATAAAGTGGTGTTTTCAGAAAGGAGCAGAGGCGCGATGTGTGTGGGTTGTGTCTCTGAACAGGGCTCTGGAGGTCTGGTTATCACAGTGGATGATCTGGAGGTCTTTGGACATTATTATTAACTTCTCTTGCTGATGTGTCATGGCACTTTGTCCTTTCAAAGTGTCGGGATATCTCCACGCATTTCACCCTTAAATGTATAATATATCTTTATATGTATTCAATCTTTAATCTTTTTTAAAGTGATATTTCTCATTTATCTCATACAATAAGTGTGGAGCTTTGTTTTGACTGCAGGCCGTTTGACCTCACATCATTCTGGTAAAGGCCACTGTGTCAGAGGAGTCCGTCTGGCTTCACTCTAACCGGGCTTTAGCCTACATAGCGTCAACTATCGATGTCAATCCTCCGATCTCCGATGACGTGGTCACAGACATGGATGTGCCAAACAACACTAATGACATTAAATAACTCTAGAGGTTTCCCTCCACTCTCTTCTAGGCCAATAAGAGCAGAAGGGGGAAGGGATAAGGTAAAGGATAAGGTAAGGGATAAGGTAAGGGATAAGGTTTTTTATTTGTCTGACCTTTTGGCGCAAGCAAAAGGTTGACCACAACAGAAGTAACCGATTAGATTATAGTCGACTCCTATATTCAATAATATAAGAATGCCCTTGTTGACATCGCCTGGCAGACTTTGGACAGTGAGACACATAGCTTAGACCTATGCATGTTGTCGAGTCCACAAAGATCAATTAAGCTCAAGTTAAGCTATAAGGGGCTAATCTTACTAAATGCAAAACTTTATGTGCCGAAGTTGTCTTACCTTAACGGTGTTCTTCTGTAGCGATCCGCACGCCGGCCCTGCGCGTCCCGGGGAGCGACAGCTGCAGCGTGCCCTCTGGCCCACTTCACCGCCCAAGGAACGCAGCGGACCACGCCCTCGGCTGGCTCTGATTCGATGTGGCTATCGAGGGGGGCGGGGTCTATGCTAATTAGCCTAATCATTTAAGTGGGTTCAACTCAGGCGCTCCTGGTTATGGATCTAGTGAAGAGCATTGTGTGAGTGTAATCTTGTAAACAACATCGAGTTACCAACTATGTAATGACTAACACACTACACACACATACAAGGACAGAACACATATGAATGAAATCGTTACATTGCACTCATTGTAGAATAAATTGATTATGGAAAGTAACAAGTAATTTGTACTCCTGCCATTTCGCAACACTCGTGAAACCCAAAATATAGTGTAGACTTGCTCGGGAAAAAACTTAAAACATCAGGACTCATGAAGAAGACCTTCAGATCCTTGCCCAAAATAGGCTGTCGGACTAAAAAACGCACCGAGCAGCGATTGGTTGGCGTTGAGACGAGGGCGGGACTTACCCCTCACTATAAGGCAGAACACACTGCCCCCTGATTGGAGGATGAGTCAGTGACGTTACACGGAAGTGTCTTGCAACGACGACCCAACTCGAGAAAACATGGGAGAGAATAACAGCGGTGAGAGATTATTATCCTAGTAATGGCTCAGCTTTAAGTATCTCAACGACGGCATCCACTGCCCCGTATGCTTATTGGTTATTATCATCATAAATAACCATCGTAATAATATATTGTATATAATGTGTCATATATATTTATATATGTATTTATAGATATCACAGAGAATGAACCTGATTTAAGCCTATGGGCGTGCAGAACAGAACCACATGGATGCTAGGGTTTGCTTCATAACATCAAGGAGCGGGAATGACTTGTATCCTAATAGTTAAAGTAGACTTTGTATCCTAATAGTTAAAGTAGACGTTCCGGCGGTGAATCATGACTCAGAATGACTCGTGAAATTTCCTCCTGGCCAAAAGTTGACAGGAATTGCGTCAGTTTGGGTCACACCGCCGCGATGCCTCCTCGGGTCACTGCGGGAACCCAACCTCCCTGCATGCTGTTTTCTTTTAGTTCTTTACCGATTTTGTAAATTGCATTATATATATATGGAGGGGGGCTATCACAGTGGAGGGGTAAGGAGTAAACCCATCACATCTGAAGTGACTACAGATCCTGTATTCATGTCATGTCTCTTCTCTCCCCCAGGAGGAGGCAACCTGACGCAGGTCCGGCGGGTGGTGCTGGTTCTGTCGGGGAAGGGCGGGGTGGGGAAGAGCACGCTGACCACTGAGCTGGCTCTGGCGCTGCGACATGCAGGCAAGAAGGTGAGGGACCAACAAACGCCTCCATCCATCCGCCAGGCTCTTACCATTACGAAGTATACATAGTATAAGTATATATACTGTACAAATGAAGAAACTGGGTGGTACAGTTTGCATTATAATTACCAGAGCCCTATAGTGGAAACACACAAAGTTCCCAGAATGCCGTAATGCAGAATGTCATTGTGAGTAAATATTGTCAGCACTGATTTAAACCGGCATGCATTGCCATACAAATATAATTCTTCATTTTTAGGCTTGTAATCAAAGTCATGTTAATAAATAGACGGCCAACATGAGCTAGTCTTGAACCAATCAGACTATGGGCTTCAAAGTGAAAGCACTTAGCATAGATCCCAGCAGAGAAAGAAAAGACCTAAAGGAATGAGACTGTCCAGCGCAGAAATATTGATTCACTGCTCGTTTCAGGATTCATTCACACACACACACACACACACACACACACACACACACACACACACACACACACACACACACACACACACACAC